>PJEX01000192.1:65597-85913 GCA_005350895.1 Colletotrichum tanaceti
GGGGGGGGATCTCTTCTCTTCGAGGCATAGCTCAACACGTAAACATCGAGCTTGGAAACGCTAGCCATCCTGTTGATGAAGAGAACGGCGCTGCGTATCCCTGTAAATCTGTATATGCTACCTAGTGTGCCTAGGCATCACCAAAATCCACACAAACAGTAAGACGAACAACACAGTCACTGCTCGCCTTTGATTGCTCTCTCGTTGCCTGCCCCTGCAACCCCTTATCAAAATTGGCCATCAGCTCACACGTGGCACAGTCTCGAGCTCCAATGGGCGTAGCAGGCTGCAGCCAAGACAGGGAGCCGCCCCCCCGAAAGCAGAAAAAGGGTGACGCGATGATGATCGTGTGGCGGCCGAGGCAAGATGCAGGGCCCAGGCCCCCTCCCCTCTCCCCCCTCCCCCCCCTCCTCCATCCTCTCCCTCCCCATTTTGATTGTCAAACAGCTCTTGGTAGGATAAGATGCCGGATGGACGGTCAACCATACCAGATCAGGCAAGTCTGCATGCCGGTCACCCTCTGTGCGATCCAAACGCAGGTTCCAAGCTTCCAAACAGACCATTTACTCCACGTTCCGGAGCGGCTGCTCAACGCCGGTCCGGGAGCTCGGGGCTCGAGCGACCCACTCATCACCTCGCCTTTTGCTTCTCGGCATGCTGCAGGCATCCAGCCTTTCATGTCTTTTGAAGAAGGCCCTCAAGGGCCCAAACAGGGCTGACGGGCAAATGGGTTACCCTATTCCCTTCATTCGCGTGCCTCAGGAAGCCACCAATCTCCTAGGGACGTGTGACGTCTGGGGATGGGGGAGGGGTTCACCATGGCTGCCAGTCAAGTCACCGGAGCAAATGAAGCGTCCTTCTGTCAGATCTCATGTTGGGGATCAGCTTTGTGTAGCTACATAGCCACCTTTGGGGATGGATCTGCTTCCACGTCATACGTGGCTATGGTTATTTAGGGTGCGGCAACGCCCCCTTCCCTCAGCAGGATCCTGTTACTTACCATCACCAACTCATCCCGCACCCATCCTTGGACCCACGATTAGGTACCAACTTCTACGCATCAAATCACCTCCACGACCGGAACATCTTCATTATTAGCATCGCGCGTCGAGCCCCACCTCGAATCCACCTTTCATGCTTCGAAATATTCAGACACACACGTCACCAACAACACTCCACCGACACGATGCCGAGACTCAGTGACGCTATTAAGGACGACCACCGCAAGATCGAGCAGGCCTACCGATACATCCTCACATCCACCACTCCCGAGGACAAGAACCGCTGGAGGAACGAACTCGCCCTCGAGCTAGCCCGGCACTGCATCAGTGAGGAGCAGGTGCTGCTGCCCATCCTCAAGGACCGACTGTCGGATGGCGACTCGCGGGGCGCCAAGAACCACACCGACAGGGAGAGCGTAGGTTTTTTTCATCTTCCCAAGACGAAAGAGGTTCCGTGGACGACGGGCCAAGAAAAGAAACTGACGCGAGACCGGCGCACAGCTGAAGGAAAAGATCTGCCGCCTCAAGGCCATCCCCGTCACCGACTCGACCTTCGAGCCCGGGCTGAAGGCGCTCTGGGTCGACATGGCGGCCCACGTCCGCGACACCGACCACCAGGACGTGGCCCGTCTCGAGGAGTGCCTCACCATCACCGAGTCCGAGGAGCTGGCCCGGCAGTTTCGGGAGACCATGTCCATGGCGCCAACCCGCAGCAACCGCTCGGCCGACCGGGGCCCTCCGTCCCAGCTTATCACCGACTTCCTCGCCACGAAGAACGGGTCCCTCAAGGACGTGGATCCCATTCTGCGGGGCTGTCGATGAGTTGGTTTGAGAAACTCTCGGGGGCGGTCGGATGTGCTGTGCTGTGCTGGACGCTTTTCACGATCCACGACCTTATGACGGAAATGAGCAAACAAGCATTTACTTTTCATCAATGGAATATCTTTAGTAATTCTCAGCGTCTGTTGTCTCTTTGCCGTGCCACGTTTGACGTACGCTGTCGGACCATTCTCATCCTACTAATGTAGTAGAACGTGCTTAATTATGCGCCCCTTGAATACTGTTGGCATTCAAACGTCACAATCAGAGCCTTGATTCGGTCGTCGAGTCTTCTGATACCAGTGTGCGGAGCAAAGAGGCCCACAGTCACGATCTACAAGAAGGAGTTGTTCAGCGTCCCCGACGCGTCTACAGTCTGCAACGGGATGCAACGATCGGTGCGGGGCCGGAAACTCGGGGCGGGGCCGGAGGTTCGGGGCGGGACGGCCCACACGGAACAGGTTAAATCATGTCCACGTCATATGAACCGCACACGCAGCGAGATTGCTTGGGGTTCTGTTCCGTCCCCCTCAGTCTCTGCTTTCTTATGCTTCCACTCTTCTCTTTTGCTGATCCGCTATTGGGAGATCGCTCGGGAAATTTGGACCTTGTGATCCAGTTCACGGTATTAGCGTCGGCCGTGAAAGCTCAGAAACTTATTATCAAGTTGACTGCAGGAACCCCAGATGATGTTCCCGCTGCAGCTGAACCACGGCAGGACGGAAACGTCTTGAGTGGTTGGATATGTATGTTGCCACCTCCATCCACACTTTCTTTTTCCGAAACACTAAATCTTGATTTACGGCTTTACGACCTGCCTACATCACTCCTGTCATGCACGATTTAGATCATGTACGTCTACGACGCCACTCATCACCGACAGGATCTTCCCCACCACACCTTTTGTAGTTGGCGAGAGCGAGCCAGGCCAGACAGTTTTCAGTGGTTATCAGCATTCTACTGCCAACCGCCAAGCGTCTTACATCACAAAGTGTCCAACTTTACAGTCGAGAGGGGGCAAGATCTTCTTCACTGGTCCAACCTGTCATTCTTCGTTAATACCAACGAGCAAACGGGCGTTCCGAGTTGTTCAATAATATCTCCATCACGTATATAGCATAACGTCCCCCCCCCCCTGACGATGATATCTGGAATATCCGTGCTCTTTTCGCTCACATCGAATTCTCGACACCCAGATACCAAGATATCATAGAAAAAACAAACAGAATGTCCTACAGCAGCCGCGACTTCCGGGACGAACATCCCCCTCGTCGACATCACCATACCCCGGCCTACCCCGATTACAGCAGCAGGGCATCCGACTACAGTCCGACGCGGGACCTCGGAGCTGTCACGCGCACACAACACGCGACAACCAGGAGGAGCCGAGATGAGCTTTACGAAATAGAGAGGAACAGGCCGCGCGCGAGAGATCACAACCGTGGATACGAGGAACAGCAGCGGCGCCGCCCGCACCCGCCACGGTCGAGGTCCAACCATGATTCAAAGCACCACCACGGGCACGAGGGCCACCGCGACCACCACGGTATGATCAGAAGCAGCACGAGGAGGTCCTCGACGAGCTCGGGAACCAACTGGACCCAGGCGGCCGTCGCGGCCGCCGGCGCGGGCATCATCGAGGCGGGCCTGGCGCGGCGCGACAGGGACAACAGGACCGCCAGGGTCCTGACGGCGGCAGCTGGTGCGGGCGCCATCGACGCCGTCGCGGCAAGGAAACACGAGAAGCCGCACAGGCAATGGGAGCACGTCGTCGGTAGCACGGTGGGCGGCCTCGTCGTCAACCGCGTCGCTCATGGTTCCGGGCGACATCACTGATATGTCTTTGTCATGTCTTTGGAGACTTTGTTTCTTACACGGGGAAGACCTTGACGGTCATCGTGGGGCGTCTATTCAGTTTCGAGGGGGATTTCGGCTATTTCAAGTAGTTGTTGGTTCTAGGTGTCAGGAACCACTACAAGTTTCACAAGTAATATATCTATCGCATCTATGCATGTTACAACTTCATGGTTTGTAGAATCAGCTTCCCATGCGACGATCACGAGGCCGACAAGCGGGAGTAAAGCATATTCGGGCCTTTTCTTTCGTTAAGCGTTGGCACTCTCCGAACTTCCAAGCAAACATCCCACGTGGGCGATGTTCTACATGTCTCAGCGGACACCGGCAACCTTGAATCCTCCTGGCATCTGTTTGGTGAAGACCATGTCGGGATCATACTTGGCCCTGATTCCCTGGAGACGCCTCAAGTTGGCCCTGTCGTACCCCTCGAACACCGGCTGGCTCTTATCGGCGTCGTTGAGATACAAGTACGGAGCTCCCACGTTCAGAGGCCTTAGCCTAGCCTGCATCTCCCTATTGGCAGTCTCCAGGAACCATGTGACCCGCTCCTCGTCTTCGCCCCTCGCAAACCTGATGCTCTCTTCGACCCAGACGAACGGGGCCTTGGATGCGTCGATGCCCATGGGATCGCCGCGTGGGCCCCGGCCTCTTCGGGTCGTGAGAGACGATTCGGATGTCGGCATGAACGTCAGCGTGGTGCCGACACCCGGGATACTGGCAAGGTGCTCCTTGGCGAAGGCGAGGAAGGTGTCGTGGATGATTCCCATTGCCTCCCTGCTCGCCACGATCGAGACGATGTGGAAGCGAAAGTGCAGGCCGTAGATGGCCTCGAGCTCGACATCGCCGGCCGTCGCCCACTCGCCCATGGTGCGGGCCTTGAAGTCCTCGAGGTTCCCGGCGAGACGTGCGCCTGTGAAGTTGGCCAGGGCACTTGGCCGCGTGTTGTTGCCGTTGTAGAAGAGGTAGGACGTATAGAATGGGTGGTCCGGCGAGGTTCCCGACCAGTGGACGTTGGGGATGACGGCGGATTTCTTGTCCAGGGTTCCGTCTAGGGCGAAGTGGAACACGCTGTCGAGGAACTGGTCGCGTAGGCCGACTCCATACACGGCGTTTCCGACGGTCACCACCGGGGACTCGACGGCCTTCAGCTCGAACTCGGTCGCAATGGCGAAGCTGTTGCCCCCGCCTCGCAGGGCCCAGAAGAGATCCGAGTACTCGTTGTCGGCCGTGGCAGCGACGATCTTCCCATCGGCGAGTACAGCCTGAGTATTTGTGGCTTGTGTCAGTCTTGTAATGAACTATCATGACGGACACGAGCGTCGTGTGGTAATTAAGTTCAGGTCGTCTCTCACCTTGACGCTTCTCACGTTGGCAGAGCCCCAGCCGTGCTCGTTGCCAAAGAACGACATGCCCCCGCCGAGCAGGAATCCCGGCACGCCGACGACCCCCAGCCGGCCACCCACCGCGGAGAGCCCATGAGGGTCCAGGAATCTGTACACGTCCCCCCAGTCGTTGCCGGGCTCGACCAACACGGCGGACTTGTCCCCGGAGAGGCGCAGCTGCTTCAGGTTGGAGCTCGAGAGGAGAATGCCCGTCGAGTTGATGTTGTTGGAGCCGGCGATGGGCATGTGTCCGCCCCCGCGGAGAGCGAACGGGACGTTCGTCTTCCGCAGGACTATGACGGCGAACGACATGAGCTCTGCGTTGGTCGGAGAGAAGATGCATCTTGGGCCCAGCCAGCTGGCGGCCGTGAAATAATCTGATGTCCTCAAAGGTCAGCCTGGCGATCTTCCGAATCACCCAGACCCGATGGCTAGCGGTGTGCGTACCTTCATTGACAGCAGTGTAGTCTGCCGTGTCCGGGAAATAGGTGATGTCTGGATACGATCTGCTCAAGAACCGGCAAGTCTCAATGGCAGAGCTGTCGCCGTTTAGGGCGTCCGGTAGTATCGCTTCTTCATGGTAATAAAAGTTGGCAATTATTATGAGGCCAGCGGCAACTCCCAAAGCGGCCCTCGAAACCATGGTGTTGGGCAACGTCGTGTTAAATCATGCCCCCCCCCCCCCTTTTTTCACAATTAGCGCAATGGTTTATTCTACAGTGTGCTTCGTACGTACCTACGTAAGTGAGACTCGATTGCTTAAGTAGGTATTTATCCCCTTAAGAGTCAAGGTATCCAGCCACGGCTGAAGCAGGTCTCCGATTTGCTGGCGGACGACTAGACACTTGTCCTCCCCGGGGGCAAATCTCAAGTATTCCAGTAATTAAGACACACCCCATCAAGCAACATGGGATAGGTAATTAACTTATGGTGGGGTGGGGTTGGGATGCCCTTAGAAGCTGCGGATACCTCTACACGCAGTATTGTGTGTGAAAACCCCCGCCTTTGCTATCATCTCCCTTTGCCGATACACGCTTGAGGCGAGAAGGCCCCCACCATCGGACTATGCTGGTGTAAAAGCCAGTCTAGAAGCCTAGGGCTGAACATGAAAAAGGCAACAGCGGCGTGCGTTTAGGTGAGCTGAAAATTGACCGGGCCTTCAACGTGACATATTCATCAGCAATTTGGGCAGAGTTGGCCAACAGTCTGAAAGTGAAAGCAGAAGCGATATAATGCCACCCGAGACCCGAAGATGTCGACCCATGAAGGCCTAGATGTCGTTGGCATAGAATAGTGGCTGAAGTCTTCACAAACGTCATGACAGTGGGGTTACCGGCCCCTAGAACCGGGGTCCGGGGAGGACGGTCGTCAACCCCGTCTGCAACTCTGCGGAAGTGATGATCTGCAACTAGAACCAGCACCAGGTCGCATCATTGCCGTTAGTACTAGATAAGCTAGAAAAGTTGGTCGAGGGCCCCTGATGAACGTAGATATAATTAACAAATTCTGAAACTGATCAATCCCGTCTAGCTACATGTACTTGAAAGATGAAAGCTGAAGTGATAACTAAGCGGTACTGTCATTCCCCAAGTCGCCAAATGATTGATGCTCAGGAGCCGAATCTAGATTCATCACAAACATAGTGAGGAAGTCTTCGGCAGATATGTTTTCGTACTCCATATGCCAGATATCGACTTCAGGTCCAGGAGGCCCCTGCCAATTGTGCGAGCCCAGGTCTGACCAACAGTCATTTGCAGGCTGCAGGTCCAGGAGACTGAGGTCTTGGCCACCTCCACAAGAACTGGAAGGCATATTCTGCATGATATCATTGGAGAGTGGTGGGCGAATCTGAACGTGTTAGCCAATGGAGATGCAATTCTTAAGGGAACTAACATCATGTGGTCCAGTAACAGTTGGTGGGATGGTTTGCCCCATTTTGGGTGCAATGGGTCGTTCGCGCATGATCTTCACCGGAGTGTAAGTCTGAGCCCCCCCCCCTGCAGGAAGGCAAATGACAGGACTTACTGAAGAAAAAGACTTTGACCCGATTGATGTACCGATGGGCCTTGTATCTGCTTTCGATGGCCAAGGTTGAGGCACAATAATCATGCTTGACGACTCTTCATCCGATATTACGGCGCCGGGTCTTTGATTCATAACCGGAATAACAGACTTCCCTTTCGTACGCTCCAAGGCCTGAGCCGTATTGTTGCCTTCTCCCCCCCTCGCAACTCTCATAGACGACATACATGGAGCCTTGGAGAAGAACTTTCGTCCTATCGTGTATGATTTCTTGAATGGATTGCGGGGTCAGAACACTCTCCTGGCCCTGCATCATGATGTCTTCAGTAGTCTTGAGGATAAAATGATTGTATCCCATTACGGCTACATCGTGGTGCTCGATCACAGGATCCAAACCTAGGTATGAAAAAGTCATTAGCAAGTTTCCACATAAACGAGGGTTGTGCCGCGTATTACTCTCGGAAGGCGCCTTATCACCAGGAACAAGGAGATTCCACAATTGCTCCCAAGTCCGAATTCTAGAGTCTGGGGCGCGGCTTTTGAGGATTTTGTCCGTGTCTTCGTCTATGCCAGCTTCTCGATCTTTCGAATCGGAGTAGGCTCTCATCCGCCGGTAGCGAACGCAATCTTCGGGCGAGTGGTCTTCGGCTAGTCGATTCGGATGCGATCACCACGGACAAGACTTCATGCGCGTGTAATGTTGTTCACTTATATGTCTCCTGTGGTGGAGGTTTCTCAAGTCAGCTCTAGGGTTACTGGTAGTTGGAGGGGAGAAGGGTTTCCCATGCTGCGGAGCAGTTGCGGGAGGAATCACGATTAAAGGTTGAACACTTACTTCAAGCCCGTCATGTTCGGATAGGATTTGTTGGCACACGCATCAAAGTCCCGAACATTGAATTTCCAGGAGTTGCGTTTTCGAAAGGGACAGCTGAAATTCGAATCCTCGATCCGTCGCCTCTTGTTGCCTCCTCTCCTCGTCGAGCCTTTGCCTTGACCAGGATCGGGCTGCTGTGACAACTTACAAGGGCGAGAGGATCACGGGATGAGATTGGACCATTCTCATTCTCAAAAGTTTGAAATCCAACTTCAACTTACTGCAACCCATCGAAAGCGCCGAGAGGCCACGGCCACAACGTGAGACCGCCGAGAAGCGAGCCTGTAAGATGTCTGTAAAGAAGTGCCACATGGCTTGGCATGGCGACAAGCCCATGGTCTCATCGGTTTGCATGATTCTCAGTACAGTTGGCTTCGTATGAACATGTTTGATTGGGCATTCTTTGACCAATAATGAAGACTGCCTGGGGTACACAGCATGTAAGGCGTTTTCGGTGAGTGGCTGGGTAATTACGACAGATGGGTCAGTCGGTTGCCTCGTTGTGGTGAGCAAGACGGGCGGCGCTTTTTATATTTTAGACGTGTGCAATAAAACCCGTACGGATTTGCTTAGAGGAAACGTATCACTTTTCAAGCTAATTGCTTTGATGATTTGAGTCTCCAAAGGCCTACAAACTATTTCGATCCAAGTCTGCCTACCTATTAATGGCGAGAATCTGGATTCCCTAGTTGAAGTGATGGCACCTTGAGCAACTTATCCTTGGGCAACTGATCTCTGTCAACAGGCTCAATAAGAACGAAAGAGCTACTGCAGTTTGATCTGCCTCTTGCGACTATGCAGCAAAGTAGAACCAATTGTTAGTTTACTTCTAGTTCTGGCCCTTAATTTTGTATCAATATGAATTTAAACAAATACTGTTTCCCGATGGAGGAGCTACCCGAGGAAGCCTATAAAGTTGCTGGTAAACTGTGGCCACTGGCAGGGAGAGCTCGCAACACGGGGAGTCGGGACTGGTTTGGTGAACTAATATTATTGATAGGATATTGTATCGTAAGAAACTTTCGGCTAGGTCTAGTTAAACGCGGGCGCTTAATTGCGTGTTAGGTGAAGCCAGCCAGGAGGACCATTATATAGTGGTCCCGGGCAAAAAGGAGTAAAATATTGTGCCAATATTAGACTTGACTTGTAGATATTTTTGGTAGCCCTACAAGCTGAATGCCCCTTCGGAGGCCAACCACGGCGTTAGATAACACACACACATACAGGCCCAGCTACTTGTGGCTCCATACAGAATAATAGTCCTCCTGGCTCCAACTGGTGACTGGTATGTATGGTGCCTTAAGCTTCTTGACTACGGCGCCAGGAACCGGCACTGCCCCTAGCTCAAAGTCGGAGACCAGCTTACCCTTCCTCACATTACAACCTCATCGAAAGCCGCAGTATCAAGGTAAATGCTACCGTGAGTATCAGGGTGAACAGCCACCATCTGGGCTTTGGTCGATTTGGGCTGTAATATCTGCGTTACACCGGACGTAAGATGATTTGTCGTGTTTATTAAGTCGGGTCTCGAATTCTATAATCTAAATAGAATCCTCTTAATCTCTGTGTGTTTCATGACTCTCAGGGTGCCTCTGCCTGCATTTTATGTTGAACAGTGAACACTGCTCAGGGGTCATAGTCACGACTCAGTAATTCCGACCGTAGGAAAAGGATGCATCAGTCTATATTCAGGTAGGGGCTGACAAAGTATGGCTACATGAAGAGAGAAGAGAAGAGACAGGAGAACAAACACGCCCCCAAGGCTCAATGCCTACGAAGAGATCTTGCGAGTCTCATGGGCCTGCTCTGCCTCTGTCTCGTCTCCCTCTGTCTCGTCTCGCGGTCGAGACCAGAGGTAGTAACAGAGCCGGCGACGGGGCACGAGCTGTACAGCACGCCGCGGCCGTTGGTGCCGACATAGACGACGTTGGCCTCGTTGGCCGAGCCGACCAGGGCGGCACCGTCGAGGGCGCCGAAGCTCTGGTCGCCCTGGAGGTCGACCCAGGTGGCCCCGAGATCGGGGCTGGCGTAGAGCTTCTTGCCGTCGGCGCCCCTGCCGAAGACGTAGAGGTTCCAGCCGGCGGCACCGTCGCCGTCGCCCTTGCCGACGGAGACGGCGTGGGCGTCGACGGGGCTCTTGGGGACGGGGGCGAAGGTCTTGCCGGAGTCGGTGCTGCGGAAGACGCCCGCGTCGGTCGAGACGAAGAGCTCGCCGGCGTTGGTGGGATGCGCGGCGATGCGGCGGATGTCGGTGACGTTGGCGAGGCGGGACTCGGCAAAGGTGGCGGCGCCGTCGGTCGAGAGGTAGAAGACGGCCTTGGAGGCCGCGTACAAGACCTTGTTGTCCCGCTTGTCGCTGGCGATGACGCTGCGCGCGGGCAGGGCGGAGACGGCCTCGGGGTTCCCGCCGTTGCGGATGGCCAGGACGCCGGCGCTGCCGAGGGTCGACCAGAGGATGACGTCGCCGTCGGCCGAGTAGGCGACGGTGCCGTCGGAGGGGACGGGGGTGTCCGTGTCCGGCCCGGTCGAGTTCAGGACGGCCCAGGTGGCGCCGCCGTCGCTGCTGAGGGCGAGCTGGGGGGAGTCGGTGGCCTTGCCGACGCGGACGACCTTGGCGGGGTCGTTGCCGGCGAAGTCGACCGAGACGCTGCTCGCCCACCAGGGGTCCGTCCAGGCGGTGCGGGGCGCCTTGCCGAGGTCGGCGACGGAGGCGTAGGTGAAGCCGTTGTTGTCGAGGGTCGCCATCAGCAGCTCGGGGCCGCCGGGGGCGCTGGCGAGGCTGGAGATGGCCATCTCCTCGATGCCCGAGGCCAGGCTGGAGATGGTGACGCTCTTGTTGCGGTCCCAGTTGGTCAGGTCGTTGCCGCCGAAGACGGTGAGGCCGGTGCCGTAGAGCCACCTGTCGCTGTTGGTGGGATCGATCTCGAGGGACTCGATCATCCAGCCGAGCTTCTTGGTGTCGATGTCGAGGAAGTTGGTCTCGATCCAGGGGGCCTGCGCATGTCTTGTGAGCCTTTTTGTTTTTTTTTCTCTTCAAAAAACGGACCCGTGTCCATCCATCCATCCATCCATCCTCATGTTATTGGATTTTTACTTACATTCTCGGAGCTGATGGTGTACTGGGGCACAACCTGGCCGTCGGGGCCGTTGGTCCAGATCCTCTTCCAGGTGGCGCCGGAGTCGGTGGAGCGGAAGAGGATGGCGTCCGGGTGCCAGCTGTTGAGGGTGGCGACCACGAGAGTCCCGGGCTTCTTCATGTCGACGCCCAGGCCGCCGAAGCCGTAAAAGAGATCGGTGCCCGAGGTCGGGGTGATGTTGGTCCACGCGCCCGAGGCGAGGTCGTACTTGTAGACGCCGCCGCGGGTGCCGTCGTAGGGGCCGGTGCCGTCCGAGTAGGTGAAGTAGATGACCTTCTCGGCCGGCTGCAGTCTGGCCTTGTGCGGGAAGAACTTGGCCGGCTGGTCGGCGACGGGGCTCCAGGTCGCGCCGGCGTTGTTGCTGACGTAGACCGAGGCGGTGGTGTTGTCGGCGGTCCCGACGAAGATTCTCGAGGTGGCGCCGTCGATGACTTGGGACGTCTCGTCAAAGGTGACAAACGTCAAGCCCTGTCGATATCCCCAGTCAGTGTACTGTATGTCTTCTGCCTGGCTCCGTCCAGGGCCAGGCAAAAGCTTTCTCGTTCCGAGGTCAAGACTCACCTGGAGATCGCCGTTGTAGGCATCCGTCTCCGGGCCGGGGCGGAAAGTCCCCACGGCCTCGAAAGAAGTGACCTTATGGAAAGAAGCGCCTGGCGAGAAAGTGTCAATACTATTATTCAATGCATATTCCAGGTTCAGATACGCCGACGTCGGGGACCGGAACTCGACGGATGCCTGCTTACCGCCATCCGTGCTCTTCCACAAGCCATTGCCGCTGCGAGCACCAAAGTAGAGAATCTCCGGGTTCTTGGGGTCGACAGCAAGCCGCTCGCCCATTCCGCGGCCGGGCATGTTGCCGCCGACCTTGAAGGGCAGAGGGGTGAGCTTCCAAGTCTCGCCCTTGTCGGAGCTGCGGGCGATGGAGCCATTGTAAGGGTCCCTATCTAATAGTCAGTTTCCATCCCCCCCCCCAAGAGCGAGCCATAAAATCAAGTGAACAAGTAACTAAACCAGTCACCGTCAGTGGGGGAAAAAGGTACCAGTCGTTGGTGTACAGTCCCGCCGCGATGTATACTTTGGACGCGTCGGCCGGGTCGAGGGCCAGGGCGTCGATTCCCCAGTTGCTCCAGCTGGCGTCGCCCGCGAAGCCGTTGGCGTCGGTCACGGGGGTCCACGAATCGTCGGCGTTGAGGCGGTAGAGGCCGCCGATGTCGGTGCGGGCGTAGGCGACGCCCGGCTCGGTCGGGTGGAAGGAGATGCCCGGGACGAAGCCGCCTCCAGCTCCGGTGTGGACGTTCTTCCACGTGCATGCGGCCCGGACGGATGCCGCGGCCGCCAGGAGCAGGCCGACGTTCCTCATGGTGGGAGAGAGAGGGAAGCTGCAGTGTCACTCGAAGACTCTCAAGAATGGGAGAATCGTCGTGGGACCGGCCAGATGGAGGAAATGGCGGTGTCGAAGGAACGGATGTCGAGCAACGAAGCGAACGGGAGTGGGAAGAAAAGAGAGTATAATTATGTGTGTAATTAAACGAAAGAGAGAGGGAGAGACACACACACAGAGAGAGAGAGAGAGAGATCGACTAAACGAAGCGGCGAGAGACAAGAAGAGCACGAACAGGGTCAAACCAAGGGAGCATCAACTAATAATACTTTTTTACCGTCATGCGACAGCTCTTCATCGGCTCGGGGCAACGTGTCTGGAATTAGCTAATAACGAGCAATAGCAATAAGCAAGAACTTTCTATCGGAAGTTACTGTGCCGACAAGGGACCAAATATCTATAGATATATCCGCCGCTACACACCCAGGGTAGAGGCTTGTCTGTAGTTATTGTAGACATTTCCAGCCAAAATGTACGGATAATTACTTATTGCAAGGAAGGATTCTCAAAAGGATCTCCCAGGGGGTGTGGCAGGCCGGGGTGACAGACGTGGGGAATCATCCCAATTCATAATTATTTCACCCAGCAATCAGAAGACGGCGGTTGTCGCTTGGGGGGCGAACAACCCCCTTACAACCCCCTTACAACCCCCTTACAACTCCCCCCATCAGAGGCGAAGAATCCACCAAGTAACTTGCTCGAAACCGAGCAGCATGGGGTAGAGCGACGGCACTTTGCGAGGCACTGAGGTAGTTAAGCCTTTCGGAGGTTGAAAGGTCAATTGTGTCATGTTATTGCCGCCGGACTAGTGTGTCAAGTTGAGCTGGCGCCCCCCAGAGCAATTTGATTCAAGGGGTAAGCGGGACGAACCCGGCTCTGTGGGAAACGGACGCTTGATGCATCCCTGTGAGCGTGAACGGGGGAGGGGAGAGTTGCCACTGACTAAGCGGCAAGTGCCATGACTTCAGAGACGCAATTGCTCGATTGGAAGTTGATGACGATGATAAGCCGGGAGAGGCTTGGTTGGGGGTTGCCGATGATTGTTGACTTTGGACTCGTGTTGTTGATCTCAGTTCATGCATGCGTTGTAATCATAATAATAACCCGGCAGTGCATGCATTGGTCAACTCCCGGTGTTGCTAGGCTCTTTGCTTAATCTTAATTAATCGCCAAGCCCATGATGCTAAGTTTAGGTAGTTGGAGATGGGGTCGGCAGCCAGCCAGCATTTTGAAAGAAAGGAGCTCTGCTAGTCGGTGAGGGTTTTTACTCAAGAAAGAGCACACAAATGCTGGCATCGCAATTGCAACTACTATAATTACAAGGCCGCGTCCAGGTTGGTCTCTGTGTAACACTGTGTTGACATCGGCTCTTGTCAGCATGCAGCATGCATCATACAGCAAGTCTACCAGAGAGTGCTTGCGTCAGTGGCACAAAACGCCAAGAAGCCGCTTATTACCGAATTTGCTTTTATTGCGCGGCTTCCATGCTCAAAAACTAAGTACCAGGAAACATAACAAAGGCTATTATTATCAACCTGCTGGTCCGGCTGTGCGAACAAGCAGCAAGCCCCAAAGTCCATATTCTATCTAGACTTGTTGCTTAGACTAGGACTCCCCCCCTAGAGAGGCTAGAGTCTAGTTTCAAGTTAAATATATACTTAGCGTTATTTGTAGGCCCCTTGTTGGCTGCGCTTGTGTCCCTAGCGGATCATTAAGTCCTGAACTCATTGTCTCTTCTTCTCCTGTCCTCCCTCTCAGCTGCCCAAGCCACACAAGTCTACCAGAGAGTGCTTGCGTCAGTGGCACAAAACGCCAAGAAGCCGCTTATTACTGAATTTGCTTTTATTGCGCGGCTTCTATCTAGACTTGTTGCTTAGACTAGGACTCCCCCCCTAGAGAGGCTAGAGTCTAGTTTAAAGTCAAATACGCGCTTAGTGTCATTCGTAGGCCCCTTGTTGGCCGCGCTTGTGTCCCTGGCGGATCATCGAGTCCTGAACTCATTGTCTCTTCTTCTCCTGTCCTCCCTCTCGGCCGCCCAAGCCACAAGCCATTGTCGGACTAGAACACGCCCCTAAAAGCGAATGGTTGTAAACACGACGACCACATGGCCTGTTTATACACACTAACGCCGGGCAGCCTTGACCCGGAACGTGATAGACTCACCTCCAGCATGCCCAAGTGAGTCTGGATCTGGGAAATCCGAGTCTCGGATAGTCACGATTCTCGATCGGCCCGGGGGCGGTCTAGCTGAGAGCGTTGCCGAGTGTGGGTGAGGAAGATTGGGAATGTTCT
The DNA here is from genome assembly GCA_005350895.1 of Colletotrichum tanaceti. NCBI lineage: Eukaryota > Fungi > Ascomycota > Sordariomycetes > Glomerellales > Glomerellaceae > Colletotrichum > Colletotrichum tanaceti. Next base: position 80,363 of record PJEX01000192.1, read on the forward strand.
AGTAAGATGATAGTCTATTTAATCTAGGACGCTTCGACGAGGCCGGCGGCATGTCCCGCAAGCCAGGTTGGAGGCGCTCAAGATAAATACCTTGTTGATCCTTCCAGGAACAGTACAGTGGCGACCCTCATCATCGTGGATGTGGTTTATTAATACTATACTATCACTGACTATATCGTTCACGATGCGCGTCGCCCACGTCCTCACCACCTTGCTTGCCGCGGCCCTGGGCCTCACCAACGCCGCCCCTAATACCAACGACGAAGCCCGCCAACATGCCGAGCACAAGCGCCAGCTCGGCTCCAGCGCCGGAGATGTCGGAAAGGACGCGACCTTTGACTACGTCATTGTCGGCGGCGGCACCGCCGGGCTCGTCCTGGCCAACCGGCTGAGCGCCAGGGGCGATGTCACCGTCGCCGTCATCGAGGCCGGCACGTTTTATCAGATCACCAACCCCGTCATCGGCAACACGCCCGCCGGCGACACTCTGTTCGCCGGCGCCAGCCCGCTCGACACCAACCCGCTGGTGGACTGGAACTTTGTCACCGAGAGCCAGGCCGGTGCCAACAACCGCCGCATTCACTACGCCCGCGGCAAGTGTCTTGGTGGAAGGTGAGTTGACGAAACCCCAGACCTGGACTACCTACAGATGATAGTATACAGCTATTATCAGATTCCAGAAGATCTTCCAATGCTAACTCGATGGGGCCCGGAACCTCCCCTCCCTCCCCTTCAGCTCTGCTCGCAACTTCATGATCTACCAACGCGGCACCAAGCAGTCCTACCAGAAGTGGGCGGACGCCGTCGGCGACGACAGCTACACCTGGGACGCCCTTCTGCCGCACTTCAAGAAGAGCGTCAAGTTCACGCCGCCCGGCCCCTCCCGCTTCCCCAACGCCAGCGCCGAGTACGACCTCGACGCCTTCTCCCCCTCGGGGGGCCCCCTCGACGTCTCGTACGCCAACTACGCCCAGCCGTTCAGCACGTACCTCGAGCCCTCCCTCCACGAGATCGGCATCCCGCCGGCCCGCGACTTCAACAGCGGCGACCTGATGGGCGCCCAGTACTGCTCCGACACCATCCAGCCCGCCACCCAGAAGCGCGAGTCCAGCCAGACGTCCTTCCTCGCCGAGGCCATCGGCCGCAAGAACCTCAAGGTCTACCAGCTCTCCCTCGCCAAGAAGATTCTCTTTGACGGCGGCGACAGCAGCAGCAGCAGCAGCAGCAGCGTCAAGAATGCCACGGGCGTCGTCGTCTCGTCCAACCTCGGCCTCACCACCTACACCCTCAAGGCCCGCAAGGAGGTCATCCTGTCCGCCGGCGCCTTCCAGAGCCCCCAGCTCCTCATGGTGTCCGGCGTCGGCCCCCGGGAGCAGCTCGACAAGTTCAAGATCCCCGTCGTCGCCGAGCGGCCCGGGGTCGGCCGCAACATGGAGGACCACGTCTTCTTCGGCCCCACGTGGCGCGTCCGGGTCCAGACGCTCACCCGCCTGGCCAACGACCTCGTCTACACCGCCGCCCAGTTCGCCACCGCCTACTCCCTCCGCAAGCAGGGCCCCCTGACGAACCCGGTCTGCGACTTCCTCGGCTGGGAGAAGACGCCCCGCCACCTCCTCTCCGCCGAGGCCGCCGCCGTGCTCGACGCCGAGTTCCCCGCCGACTGGCCCGAGATCGAGTACCTCACCGCCCCGGGCTACGTCGGCGACTTCTCCAACCTGCTCCTCTCCCAGCCCCGGGACGGCTTCCAGTACGCCACCATCCTCGGCGGCCTCGTCGCCCCCTTGTCCAGGGGCACCGTCACCCTCGCGTCCGCCGACACCGCGGACCTGCCCCTCGTCGACCCCCGCTGGCTCACCGACCCGACCGACGTCGCCGTCGCCGTCGCCACCTTCAAGCGCCTCCGCCAGGCCTTTGCCGCCGACGCCATGCGGCCCGTCCTGGCCGACGACAAGGAGTACTTCCCCGGCGCCGAGGTCCAGACGGACGCCCAGATCCTCCAGAACATCCGCAGCACCGTCATGACCATCTGGCACGCCAGCTGCACCTGCCGCATGGGCAAGGCGGACGACCCCATGGCCGTCGTCGACAAGGACGCCAGGGTCATTGGCGTGAACCGTCTGCGCGTCGTCGACGCCAGCAGCTTCGCCCTGTTGCCTCCGGGACACCCCCAGAGCACCGTGTACGTCCTGGCCGAGAAGATCGCGGCCGAGATTCTGAGTGGCTTGTAGGAGATGGTGGGTACGGTAAACGGTTTACACACGTATGAGAGACTGGATCTGTACATGGGGATACCGCTACGTTATGTATGCTGTCATTGAACAGTATAAAGTAATAATGTATAAAGAATGTTTGCATTTTCGACTCTACTCGGGTTGATGTCGGCATGCAAATCTAGACACAATGTAGAAATAGCGTCAAGTCACGCGGGTTATAGAGACTGTCTGGTGTCCCACAGGGCCCCGACCTTTTGTTGTGCTTGCAATAAGTTGCAATTACTATTTGACCTATTAATCCAAGCAGAAAAGAGACTCGTCGTGCTCCTCCCTAGTCAAACGACAACAGCACGTTTCTCGAGCCGACTGAGCCTTCACTACTCAATGTTCTTGCTTTTGAGTCAGTTTGGTTCAGCCATGTATCGATGTGCAACAACGCTGAGAAGTTTACACAGTCTATAAAGTGTATTACCTAATTACACCAAGAGCCTCCTGTTTGTTGTCTCCTCCTAAGCAGCATTCTCACCAGCAAAAGATGTAGACAGATCGATCAGCAGTGGCTGCTACACCGGATACATAGAGTTTGCAACATTGTTGGATGGCAGCATATAGAGTGTGTTGGCGGCGAGGAAATATTGAGAAACCCACACGTCAGGAAGCTTCATAAATACCATCATTGGCCAATTACCTACGCAGAGAACGTTCGTCAAATCCAACAATAACTAATTACCAGCGGCGTATCACTGGTGGATTTTCATCAATCCATCCGTAATTAGCTTCTACGGGACCAAATCCATCAGAGTGGGCTGTGGAAGCCAACGTAACACGTCAGTTGATTCCAAACTGTTCAGGTGTTTCCCATGTCCTCTTATGTGTAATATGGACTTCGTTGCCCGCCGGTCCCGAGCGAATTAATGCCGTCAGTATCAAGCTGCAACTTGTAAATATCCGGCAATAAAAACGCAATCTCGGGGTGATTAAAGGCATGTTACGCTCCAGTGATTCCCCCAACGCCGCGCTTAGACTCCCATTCGTCCATTACCTATCGACGGCGACCCGGTCGGCCTTCTTGCGTCACGCTGAACTCGGTCGTCTTGACGATCCCCATGAACAACTTGTCGTCCACCGCCCGTCTCGGGGCTCTCCCTTCCTCCCTCCTCGAGCCCCCCTCGTCGATGACTATGACGGTCGTGGCCGCCGCGGCGTCTCTCGCGCCCCCGTCCGATTCCCGCTCCTCGCCGTGGCCGACGACCGTCCCCTCGGCCCGTTCTCCGAGCTCGTACTGGTTCCGTCGCCTCGCCTGCTCCCGGGTACGGCTGCGGACCGAGGCGAGCGTCCTCGCGCCGCTGCTGCTCTGCTTGGAGTGCTCGCTGAACGGTCCCCCCCGGGCGGGGCTGCCGTGCGCGGACAGGTCGAGGAGGCTGTTGACCAGGGGTTTCAGCGTAGGGGCGCACGCCGCGAGGATGCCCACTTGTAACTGTAGGCTGACGAGGAAGGGCTACATGTTAGGTCATTTTTTGACGGGGAAACCACATGGTATCAGTAATTGCAGAGAGACCTACAATCCCCAGAACTGGATGTTTCGGTTGAACGTCTTGTCCGGATCGGAATCCGCCGTGGCTTGGTAGTAAGCCTTCACGATGCCCATGGCGACTGCGCTGACGGGAAAAGGTCAGTCGTTTTTCCAAGCAACATTCTCCCAAACCGGCTTCTCCCCCTCATCGAAAGGTTACACTTACAAGTATCCCAAGCTCAGTATGCCGATTGCGTAGAGCTTGAGTTTGAGCTTCATCTGCAAGTTCCAGAGGATGGGTACGTGGAGAGTAGATAGTACAACGTCGGTGAAGATGTTGAACGCTACCGGGTGATGTCAACACACGGGAACCTGCTTTAGAAAGGATGGTGATTACAGGAGGACTGCAATGTGACATACCTGTGTTGACTATGCCAAAAGTATTTACGTAGCCGTGGCCGTGGCACTTGGGAAGGGGGTTTGTGGACTTGTCCCAGTACCCGGATATGGGGTTGCAGGTGACAAACATGGCCAGCATGCCCCCTAGGCTGTAAAACAATGTGATTCCTTTTGGAGGCGTGGTCAGTGTGCGTTCCTCTCATTCCTCTCATTCCTCTCGTATCCCCTTGGTGGTACGGTGTACCAAATCCTTTCGATATTTTCGCCCCCGAGGACGTACCGAGAATCGCATAAAGAGACCACTTAAACCACTTGGTCGTGCTCAGGCGCAGCAGGCCGAGCGCGATGGAGAGCTTCAACCACATGAGAGCCGCCGTGGCCGAGATGATTGTTTGCCAGAACGAGGCATGCTGGAAGGTCACGTAGTCGGACTTCTTGTCGATGGTCCTGGAGTGTTTGCCGAGCCCGTGGTCCGCCTGAACGATGAAAATAGACCAGCCTCCGATGGCACAAACCTGGGGGAGGGGGGCAAGGGGAAAGAAATCACCCACGAGAGTCAGTCAGCATGCTCCAAACGACTACAATACACGCAACTCCCCAGCTCTTTCGACCTGGGGCTGAAACTTGTGTGTGGGGGAGGGAGGGAGGGGGACTCACCGCCGACAAGATGATCATCAAATCATCCCACCCCGTCGCCCGGATCATCCAGACCCTCGCGTACACCCGCAGGCCCACGCTGAAGAGCGCGAGCAAGTGGAACACGGTCACGAGGGCGATGATCCTCGCCGTGTTGCTCTCGGCCGCCCATGCGGGATCGACAAAGTCAGCGGCCGTTCCGTTGGTGTCGTTCATCATTCATTGCCTCTTTTTCATCTCGGGCGAGAGGTGAGAACCGCAAATTTTTGGCGGCGAGCGGGAGAGGCGGCACATTCAGTTCAAAAAGGGTCTTGTCATGAGTGAGTGAGTGGCCCCTCCGTTTGTTTAATGTTAATGTTCCCCGGTCTCCGATCTGAGAAGAGTCCTTCCCCCTTCCCCACCCCCCTCTTCTTACCTAGTTGCCGGACGAGAGTTTGGCGAGGAGGGAACTTTGAGTATACGCGGAGGTGATAAAACAGGCATGTTGCTTTCCTAGCTAGCCCTGCAGCGAACCTTGTTTTCTTCCTTTGGTCTGCTTTTGGAAGAGAGTATGCCGGGATGCTGAGACTTTGGGCTAACAAGCTAAAGCAACCCTCCAGCAGTGCCAGCACCAGCAGACGAGCGAGGCCTTTTCCGAGTCTCGACTGCGTCCTTGGACGGAATAATGTCCAGGTCTCTCTACCTTTTAGCCTCAACTCCAAAAACACAAGGGAACTGCTCTTAGCCGCAACAACGCCTGTTTCCGCCATGGCTTTTCCGCACAAACTGTTTTTCTCAGGCCAGCCCCCCC
>PJEX01000193.1:14940-51465 GCA_005350895.1 Colletotrichum tanaceti
CCCCCCCCCCCCCCCCCCCCTTCAATATTGGACCACAATGAAGGGCCTCGCAATCGCCCTCGCGGCGCTCGTATCGTCCACATGCGCGCAGTACATGAACACCCCCGCCACGCCTCGGTACGCCGCCGCCCGTAGGGTCGTCTCGAAGCAGGAGGGCAACCAGACGGCCGGCGACTCGTGGCCGTACGGCCCCTTCAGCACCCGCGGCCGCGACATCGTCAACAGCCGCGGCGAGGTCGTGACCTGGGCCGGCGTCAACTGGCCCATGAGCGGTACGTCGTCCACCTACTTACCTACCTAACCCCCCCCCCCCCCCCAAAAAAGATAATTGGGGCTTTCTGTGACTGACAGAAGACTACCTACAGGAGAGACCATGGTCCCTGAGGGCCTGGAATGGGCATCGGTCGACAAGATCCTGGATAACGTCGCGAGCGTCGGCTTCAACTACATCCGCATGTAAGTCTCCCTCCCATCCATCCATCCACCCGTTCCCTTCCCCGTCACAATGGTAGAACAAGCATCGTTGATGAACCTCCCTCCCCCAGGGGCTACGCCATCGAGATGGTCGACCAGATCTACGACCGCCAGGGCGAGGACGTACCGCTCGAGGTCGCCATGATCACGGCGCTCGGCTTCGTCAACGGCACAAAGGTCACCAACGCCATCGTCCGCAACAACCCGTCCTGGACGCGCGAGACGACGCGCTTCGAGATCTGGTCCGACATCGCGGCCGCCGCCCACCGGCGCGGCATCTTCGTCTCGCCCGACGTGCACGTCAGCAAGGCCATGTGGTGCTGCTCCCACACGGACGGCAACGCCTGGTTCGACGACGTCCACTTCAACGCCACCCTCTGGCGCCGCGGCCTCGCGTACGTCGCCGGCTGGGCCAGGGCCCACCCCAACGTCGTCTCCCTCTCGCTCCGCAACGAGGTCCGCGAGTCTTGGAACGTCACCGACCTCTACTACAACTGGGACACCCTCGTCGGCAACTTCTCCGCCGGCGCCGACGCCATCCACGCCGCCAACCCGGACGTCCTCATCCTCTGGGGTGGGCTGCAGTACGGCCAGGACCTCTCCGCCCTGACCGCCGGCGCCAACTACCTCACCGCCCCCTGCTACAAGTGCACCGCCATCCGCGACGCCGCCCGCCGCCCGCCCCGCGTCTTCGACGTCGACGCCCACGCCTGGGCCGACAAGCTCGTCTGGGAGCTGCACCTCTACAAGATGAGCGAGGACCTGGACACGGGCTCCTGCGCCGCCATCGAGGCCGGCCTCTACCGTAACGGCTTCAACGCCCTCGGCATCGACCCTCCCGCCGACTGCGGTAAGGGCACCGGCAACTCCTCCACCACCATCGCCGCCGCCGCCGCCGCCGCCGACTGCCCGCCCGCGAACCGGCTGACGCCCGTCATCTTCTCCGAGTTCGGCAACGCCCAGGACGACACCCTGCGCAACGACACCCTGCAGGCCTGCCTGCGCGACTACACCGTCAAGCACGGCGTCAGCTGGATGGTCTGGGGCCTCGCGGGCAGCTACCGCCTGCGCTCCGGCGCCCAGGGCGTCCCGGACACCTGGGGCCTGACCAACTACGACTGGAGCGGCTGGAACGACCCGCCGACGATCGAGGACGTCTGGAAGCCCTGGGTCAAGGCCATGAACCCGACGAGGAAGGCCTAGGTCGACGAGGCAGGGGGAGGGACGGTGGATGGATGGGGTATAAAGGTCTTTTTAGTCAAAATGTCTAATCATGATAACGGTTTCTCGCATTTTTGTGAGGTTCAAACACACACACACACTCTCTCTCTCTCTGTTGCAGGTGAACGCGTCGATAGAAACCAGGGTTTACTCAAAGCCAATAGATCATGTGCTGGAGCGAGGTCTCTGAATTTTACATGACTTAGGCCGAGGAGTACTACAAGTCATCCACCGAGAGAAAAGCCCTACAGCCTCAAGGTCTAAGGCGTCCGGCTATTGATCTGATTTTGCTAACGTAGTGAGATATCATCCATTGGGTTGGTTCTACATGAGCAAGTGATATTTCTGAATTCTCCAAGAGATGGCCGAGATACAAAAAACGGCCGCATGGAAGCGGCATAATTGCTGTTGTTTACGTGGCTATGCTAGTAAGAAAGCTACTTGACGCACTTCCTTGTTGGAGGAAGCGGTGTCAGCTGACAGGAGTCATCAGTCCATGTCAACATGTGCCCACTTCTCAGTGGCTTCATGACTTCTCTTGATGTTCACGTACATGTATGGCTAAGCAAACAGAAAGAGACCTATATGTTTTGTGTAACAGCTAACCGTGATGCCACTGTAGATAAAAGGGGTATTGATTTGGTTAATGAAGACTTTCTACTACCATCTGGTGGGTTAGCTACACCTGAAGTGTCACTCTTTGGAGAATGTATAATACTAACGGCATGCGCGAGGCAGAAACCAGGTTTTGGTCTTAGCATTCGCTAAGTAGAGACTAGAGACGGAAGGCGTTCACGACGAGCGCAGGGTGTCCGCCAGGGCCGCGCACATGAGCCGGGTCAGGAAGGCAGGTGTCATTGTCGAAGATTGCCAAGAGGACGGAGACGGGGTCGAAGACATGCTGCTGCTCGTGAGAGTCCCACACGGCTGTGAAGGCCGCGTGTCAGTCCGCGTCGCCGATTGGCTGCTGTCCGGGAGGACGGACAACTCCTGGAGGAGTTGGTTGCAAGAGTCTTTCCCCAGGAGACTCATCGGGCTCACTCGTCTCTGTTTGGGGGCCAGTCAGAACTTCCCGGGATATCCTCTGCGCGATACTTCGGATGAGGGTTTTGCTGTAGCCGGATAAGGCGCCTGCGGTGCCGGCCGGCAAAAGTGTGTACATGGCGAGGAAGACGGAGATCGCCCACTTACTTACCGAGACGGAGAGAAGTTCTTTGGGTCCAGTGTTATATATCAGGTACTGCAGTATCCCGAAACAAGATCAACGCGATGCTGTTCGTGCGAGGCAATCCGTCAGACCGGCGTAATGCGAGTGACTCGGCGTTGGAGATGCAAGCTAACAATAAGGGAAAGTCGGCTCCGAAAAGAAAGAAAGCCGGAGCGGGTGAGATGCTATTGAAAGAGAAGGCGATTATTGCAACCGCCGACGGGCTGGCTTGCTCATACTCTTCAGCTTTCACAAATCGCCAGATGGATGGAAATGTTAACATTGGTCTACCTAGGTAGGCTGAGACCGGAGAGGGCCACCAGCCCTTCTTCCTGTGTCAGATTCGATTGTGGCTTGGCTTGGCTTGGCAACAACCGACACGAGATACGCAAGGAATGGGGCGTGCTCCGGTGGAACATGTGATTGGTTGCAGATCAAGCAAGCAGAGTGATCTTCGGGTCAGCTAGGGACTTTGCGTGATCCTTTTGTGACTTGTGAGGGTGTAGATGGTCTAATAAGGTGCAGGTCCCAGATTACGCCAGTTCCAACAATGATCAAGAAGTTGGAAGTAAGTATGAAATGATGGGGGACTGTAAGTCCTGGTTCTCAAGGGTTCGAGAACCATGTTCACAACATGATGGATACAAACGAAAAAATATAATGTGATGCTCCAACGACGTCGATCGTTCGCTTGGGTGACTCCATCGCCTGCACAACATTTGGTTCGCAAATGTCATGTCACAACCATGTTGCTGTCTTCCAACCTCTGTTTTTTTGCCGCTGAACGCTCCCAGATCCAATCATCTCAGACTTCCCACCCTTCAGATCATACTGCACTTGCCCCCCGATAAGATATCCCTCCAGATCCCGTCCTCGTCCGCGGACGCCTCAGCATCGGACCCCCCGCTCCCAAAGGCGTGAGACGCCGACACCCACTGGATTTTCTTAAGGAGGCGAATGCTCGACTCGAAGTCGTTGTTCAGCCGCGCGATCTTGGGCTTCATCCCCGTCGACGCGCCTAGCCGCCGGAGCTCCTTGTGAAAGTGATCGAGGCGGTCCATGGAGCCGAACTTGGGCGAGACGTCCCAGAAGGTCGTCGCCACGAGGAGGTGCCGGAACTCGTCGGACGCGAACGCCTCGTGGAAGGCCTCGATGTTGCGGACGGCGAACTCGGCGTCCGTCGTCTCCATGCTGCGCTGGAGGTAGATGACGCCGTGCAGCTCCACGCTCGCGCTGTCGAGGCGGCCCTTGATGAAGTCGATGGTCTCGTAGCTCGGGAGGTTGTCCTTCCGGGCGGAGAGGCCCGGGGTGTCGACCAGGATGAAGGGGGTCAGGTCGGGTGCGAGTTTGCAGCGGTACAGGCAGACTTCGGGGCCGTCCAGAGCCGCGAACTGTGTGTCCAGCCAGTCGTCAAGGAACTCGATAGGAGCCGGGGTTTCGGGCAGATTCTCAGGCTCGCACTCCGTCACGGACTCGATGAAGGAGGTTTTTCCGGCACCATGAGGACCAATGACTGCGAGCACAATCGTCTTCATGATTTTTGACGTTTGGACAAGTGATGGAGCGGTCCTGAGTGAGTAAGTAGCTTGGGTGGTTGCTGATAATTACATCGTGAGCGATGGGCGAAAGACAATATCTTATACAGGACGCCACCGTGAACAATCTGGATACAACTACGATAATGGAGCCAGTTCCAAAGATTTGGTTGTTTAGGGATGAGGTCCGAGTTACGAGGCCACCTTGTAGTCTTTGGAGCTTCAGGCCGATTTCCTCAGGGTTGGCCCGATGAAGGCCAACATTCCGACCCAGATCTGACAATGGGTTTGTCAACGACTTTGTCTGGGTACCTGAAGCGCCGATACTTTGTCGGATCCAAACGACACCTGGAATAATCATGGAACGAAGATAAGGGAGGCTGTGTCACTGAACTCCATTGACAAGGAACGCTGTGGTGATTCGGGGGCGCTTTGGTGATGGGAAGTTTAAGTACGCGGCTTGTAGTCTGTATGTAAGCTTAAAGGACATCGACTTGAATAAACGACCGCCGCAGCTCTTTTTAAAGATATGTACGACAGTCGATAACATGGAAGCCCGTCTAAATTATATCGGTCAGGATAACGTGGGTTTCTCTGTATATGCTAGAGGAGCCTGCGAGTTTGATGTTATTAGTATCCGTTGTCATTAGACGGTGATTTATACCCCTCCTGATTTGAAATATGCAATCTAATCACCTCTATAAATGACTGACAAATCAATATACTTGTCTAACTCGCTGCCGTCACACGCTGTCCTGGCTGCTGAGACTGTCGTATCATATCCTCGTACGTCTCTTCGATTTCCTCAGGACTGGCTCCAGTGGAACAGAACATCTGCGCAAAGTGTGTAGCCCCGTTCTCCAGCAGCCATTTAACAAAACCCTAGTCCATGGAGTTTTTTTTGAATGCGACAATGCAGTGGCCTCGTGCAATCGAGTGGGGATCGTAACCCAAGGCCCCATTAGGCGGTATCTATTCATTTGCATTAGTATCTGAAATTCGTGACAAAGCAATGGTGCTGGGAGGATCGAATCACGGACCTCAACGAGAGATGACCTACTTGCACATGCGGCCGATGCAGCTGCAAGGGCTTGGACAAACCGGCACCGGCGCTCGTATCCGGCCCCTTTGCAACACTCACATCATGATATTCGGTAGCGAAAAGCGCTTTTCTGCCTGTACAAACACATACGACGGCTCGGGGGCAGAGCTTTTACAGGAACCCGGATCTCAACACGGAGCGCTCTTTCAGCAAACTGCCAAGCAAGTATGTTGCTCAGAGAGACACTGATGAAGTTGTGATATCCTCAGTATAGTGGGGCGAAACCCATCACGCTGGACACCGGCAAGCTTCTCTACCCACTCAAGTACGAGTTCCTCGAAAAGCGGCTCAGCAGCACTAAGAAACGCGACCATCCACCGAGCTTGATCGGACCCAGTCTCCTAAGATATCAGACCTGCAGCATCGAAGTCACAGCGGGTAACACGATATGGAGCACCATGGACGAGGACAACGCTAGGAAGATGGTAATTACCGAGATGTGAGGTTGGCAACTGGGACACTCATGGCACTTGGGACCCTAGCGAGATTTTGGCCGATTTCGTTGACTCTATTCTAGGCCAGGGAGGAAAGACACCAGTTTTGATTATCAGGTTAAGACTGGTTGGTCTCTGGGTTGTGACTAGTTGTCACCAGCGTAATATCTTTGTTAAGGGTCCTGACGTTGTACCTCGTATGTCGTTGGCGTTGATGCGTCGTGCCGTGTCCCTGAATCGGGCCCTCTTGATTGGCGGAACGCTTGGCAGCCGGCAAGACGGACACCACAGGTGTTCCCAATTATCTGGCCGGTTGGCCCAATGGCAAGGCGTCTGACTACGATACACCGTTGTATCAGGAGATCGTGGGTTCGACCCCCATGCTGGTCAAGATCTTTTTGTCATTTGGCATGACGAAATAGGCAGTCAACCTTGTTGGCAATCGCATTTCCAGGCTGCCTGTTCAACATGCCGATTTATGATCTCTTTTCTTAACGAGTAGTCAGTCGTTGACGAATCCCTAACACCGGCAGTTTTGTCACATCGGTTGTACCTTGTCAGTTTCCAGCCATGTATTACGTGTTAGCTCCTGGACGCGGAAAGTCGAACTAGCAACCGTTGTCAGCCCCAGTCTTGATCGTTGGAGGCCGTCTGGATAAGTCGGAACACCCAGCCTCTAGAGAAAGAGATGGGGGGGCCGTGGGGGGTGCCGAGACCTGCAAACACAGGCGCCAAACAGGGAATTGGAGCAATGGGCACTGCGTTACGGCCCGTAAAAACGAACGTGCTGCATGCTGTGCCGCGGTGACGTAGCTTGGCAGAACGCTGCACGGCAGACTCAGCCCTGCCGATCATCGTTGGTGAGAGAAGGGAGTGCGACTTCGTCCGCCTGCCATCACTCTTGCCCGGCCCATCATCACCTGCCGCCGCCGCCGCCGCCATTCCGCCCCGCCCGCGTTCCAATCCTCCTCCCCCAAGCTACCTAGGTAGGTACTGAGTGCTAGCGGAGCCAACCAGTGTCAAGTACGACCGTCCAGTGAATCCTTCCTTTCGTGGCGCTGCAGGGGGCAGCATCCTATAACTGCCGCCCAGCGGGATGTTGCAGGGGTCGCGTGCCACATCGCGTGCCGGCTTTCCCAGTCCACCACCAAATTGCGCCGGAATGATTGACTTGGCGGGCAAACAACGCCCCTCTTTTGGCTTTTTTTTTTCGTATCCCCCCCTTCCCTTCCCTGTGTGCCTTCCGGTCCTGTTTTCCCTCCTAACTCCGAATCACTTCTGGAGGCAGCCTCTTTTCCTCACCGTCCTCTGGGGGTGTTTTTGCGGGCGGGTTGGATTCATTTTCTTGGCAAGAACGAGTGAGCACATCATCCGCCCTCTCAGTCCAGTTTCACTGAATCCGTCCCTGTCCCCATCCCCATCCGTCCTCCCCGCCGCCCCCGGAGGTCTTGGTATTTTCGTTCTGCTTTCCCGTCCACCTCGTCAAGCCTGCCTTTATCTCTTTCCTTTGAGGCCCGTCATTCTTGTTTCTTCCTTTCCCCTCTTCCCCTTTCTGTCTCTTCCTTCTGTGAGTAACTACGTACGTCCCAACTCTGGTGATGGACAAAAGGTGTTCGTCCCCCCTGCAATCCTCCAATTGCCTCGGACCCATCCCTTCACGACGACAACCCACCCCCTTTAACAGATTGCGATAAGGGAACAAAAGAGAGTTCCCCTCCCCACACAATCGACCCATATGCACTTTTCGCAACCCAGGGAAACCTCTTTTCCACTCTCAGAGTTGCCAAACAGACTACACGCCAACAGACGCCAACAGACGCCAACGTCTCGTCCCGTTCCGTCTTAACTTTAGAGCTAGACAACCGGAAGATACCCGCGCACGCCGCGCAAAACTCTCCCCATCTCCGAAACGAAAGGTTACCGATCGGCCCTGAGCTCACTGTTGTCTCATCTCGCACAAACCCCGACGAGAACCACCTCCAAGCCCTCGACAGTCCAAGCCCTCGACAGTCCAAGCCCTCGACAGCCGACTCGGTGGCTGAATTAGCAACGACACTTGGCTCTCGAGTCGACGACCATCCTCTCGAACGATCCTTCCTGGCCGTTACATTGGGGGGAGGAATACGAACAAGCAAGCTGGCGCCCTCGAGGGACAACCTCACGTCAACTACGCACACCCAACACACATACACACCCCTTGGCCAGCCGTCACAATGGCATTCCCAGCGCCGGCCCGCCCGCGCCGCGCCGTCGTCTGCTTCGCCTCTCTCTTCATTCTTACCACCATCTTCCTCGCTGCCACCCGCATGGCCGCCTCCCTCGAATTCGCCCTTCGCCGCCGTCCCAAGACCCAGGAGGCCCCGAAGCGCTCCCCTGCCGACGCACCCATGTCCTACGGCTCCGCCGCCAGGCCGGCCTTCACCGACCTCTCGGTCCAGATCGCCACCCTGCCCGAGCGACACCTGCCCTCGCGCGCGAACCCGGGCCACCGCCTCGTCATCGTGGGCGACGTTCACGGCATGCGCGCCTCGCTCGACAAGCTGCTCGAGGAGCTGCGCTTCGACACCTCGCGCGGCGACCACCTCGTGCTCGCCGGCGACATGATTAACAAGGGGCCCGACTCGAGGGGCGTCATCGACCTCGCCATGCGCCTCGGCGCCTCCGCCGTTCGGGGCAACCACGAGGACCGCGTGCTGCTGGCCCACCGCAGCATGCAGACGACGCACGTCGCCAGTGAGGACGCCCACGGGAATCCTGTCACCAAGAGAGAGGAGGGAACCAAGGCAGAGGAGCACAAGACGGAAGAACCCAAGACGGAAGAACCCAGGAAGGAAGAATCCGAGAAGGAAGAACCCGAGAAGGAAGAGCCCGAGAAGGAAGATCTCAAGACGGAAGACCCCAAGACGGAAGACCACAAGACGGAAGACCACAAGACGGAAGACCCCAAGACGGAAGACTCAAAGCCAGAATCCGAGTCTGCCGACGACAATGCCGCCCCCGAGGTCCCTGAGGCATCCGAGGAGCCCGAGGAGCCCGAGCAGGACGACCTCGAGCCCACCATCTTCCCCCACGGCGACTCCCGCGAGCGCGCCACCGCCCGCGCCCTCTCACGCAAGCACCGCGACTGGCTCTCCACCCTCCCTGTGATCCTGGACGTCGGTTCCGTCGAGGGCCTCGGCAAACTCGTCGTCGTCCACGCCGGCCTCGTCCCCGGCCTCCCCCTGCACAAGCAGGACCCCTGGGCCGTCATGAACATGCGCGGCCTCGTTTACCCGCGCGAGGAGCTCCGCCGCCAGGAGGCCCGCCGCGTCCTCGAGGACTACCGCAAGATCCACACCGCCGCCCCCGACGTCACCGACACCATGATCGAGCGCGAGCACGAGCGCCGCCGCAAGCCCGGCGACCGCGGCCTCGCCATCCCCACCGACCGCCACGACGGCGCGAGCTCCTGGCCCCGCGCCTGGAACGCCCTCCAGCGGGGCCTGCCCGAGTCCGAGCCCCGCACCGCCGTCGCCTACGGCCACGACGCCAAGAGGGGCCTCAGCATCGACAAGTACACCTTCGGCCTCGACTCGGGCTGCGTCAACGGCGGCGAGCTCAGCGCGCTCGTCATCGAGGCCACGGCCGAGGGCGTCACGCACGTCGTCAAGAGTGTCAAGTGCGACAAGGACGAGGGCAAGGGGAGGAAGAAGCACAAGAAGAGTGAGAAGAAGAAGAAGGAGACGGCGGACGAGAAGGCTCGGTCATAGCCAGCACGCTGCCGCTTTTTTGTTTAGCAAAAATCGGTGAAGCACCTGAAGCGAAGAAGGAAGAAAGCATTAAACAGGCACGGTGGTAGTAACAGGGAGAAACAGCTACCTATCTATCCCTGTTCGACCTTTCGGGAGAATCAAAACATGGCGAGTGGAAGCCGGTAAGAGGATCACAGGATGGACCGACGAATTGCCCATCGTACGGAGATACAGATACATACGTACGTACACACACACACACACATACATCAGCCTCCCGTCGACAGTCGTGCGACGGTTCGTTCACAGCGTTGTAGCAAACCACTACGCCAGTCAACACGAGCCGGACGGAGAGACCTTGTACCTATCTATCCACAGTAAAATATATTAATGTCCTTGACGTTTTTCGATTCAATTCGAACATTTAAAAAGGGGTCATTGACTTTGGGAGAGTAACCTCATGGGTTGTTGCTATTCAAGTAGTTCGTCTTTTGTAAATTTTTGCCTCCCTCAATTAGAAAATAAAAGGAGACTTCTAGTCACACGGCGCCTCGTTTCACTTTTGAAAGTGGTGTATGTATATAATGGCTGTTAAAAGGTTTTTTTTGTTCCATCTCATTAAGTCATTCTCACATCATGATATATCCTCCACACAAGCGCCTCAGGCACTTATTCCCTATTCCCGTTGCGAGCAGCGATTTATGCCTGGACCTTGGCCTTGATGATGTCCTTGAGGGTGACGGCATCGGCGGCGAACTTAGAGATACCCTCGCGAAGCTTCTCGACGGCCATCTGCTCCTCGTTGAAGTCGAAGCGGAAGAGGGACTCGTCGTTGATGTACGACTTCTTCTCGAGGTTGAGGCTGGCGGCGGCGGCAGCATCGAGCTTCTTGGGGACAGGAGCGTCGGAGTTGAGGAGCTCCTCAAGCAAGTTGGGCTGGAAACATGTTAGTGTCGTGCTGCTGAACAGAGATAGGTGTGCAAGGTGGAGGGAACATACGGAAATGGTGAGGTAGTCGCAGCCGGCAAGCTCGGTGATCTCGCCAATGTTGCGGAAAGAGGCACCCATGACGATGGTGTTGTAGCCGAACTTCTTGTAGTAGTTGAAGATGGTGCCGACAGACTTGACACCGGGGTCCTCCTCCTTGGTGTACTCCTTCTTGTGGGCGGCCTTGTACCAGTCGAGGATGCGGCCGACGAAGGGGGAGATAAGGTAGGCACCGGCCTCAGCGGCGGCGATAGCCTGGGTAATGGAGAACATGAGGGTCAGGTTGGTGTTGATGCCGTGGTCGCGCTGGAGGATCTCAGCGGCCTTGATACCCTCCCAGGTGGAGGCGATCTTGATCAGGACACGGTCCTTGGAGATGCCCTGCTCCTTGTACAGCTAGGGGCTTTTGTCAGTATCTCAGCAAGCAAGTAAAGAGCTGGGACGGACGTACTTCAATAATGTGGAGGGCCTTGTCGACGGAGGCCTTGGTGTCGAAGGAGAAGCGGGCGTCAACCTCGGTGGAGACCTTGCCGGGGACGACCTTGAGAATCTCCTTGCCGAACTCGACGAGGAGAGAGTCAAGGGCAGCGTCAACCTGGTCGTCGACGGATCCGCCCTTCTTCTTGGCGTAGGCGACGGCCTCGTCAATCAGCTTGGCGTACTCGGGCTTCTTGGAGGCGGCGAGGATGAGGGAGGGGTTGGTGGTGGCATCCTGGGGCTTGTACTTGGCGATGGCTGCAAGGTCGCAACGGTTAGCTTTTTTTGTCTGGTACTCTGTTGCAACACGATGTGATTGATTCCATTGTTGACTGCCTTTGATGGATTGACTTGGTGGTGGTGATGGCGAAACAATTCCATCAAGTGACGACAGCAATGGGGTGAGAGATTTTGGGAAGGGAAGAGAGAGGCGGGGTGGACTAACAGGCGAAGTCACCGGAGTCGCTGACAACGACGGTGCCGGTGGCCTTGAGCTGGTCGAGGGAGGTAGACATTGTGGATGATGATGGATGAATTGTGGCGGTTGTTGTGTGGTATCAAGAAGAACTTGAAGGAGAGATGGAAGATGTGGAAGATGGGAAGAAGGGGAAAAAAAAAGAGGACGTGAGGTTGTAGAAGTAGTTTGGATCTTTGTTGAGGAAGAAGCGCGCTGGTCTGCACCCGGCCTGGGACGAGGGGTAACATTTGTCCCTCACCTCACAGACACTTTTTAGACCCACACTGGGGGGCGGTTGCTGCTGCCTGTGTACGAGTAGGTAGTAGGTACGGATACATGAGGTAAAATAAGGAGCCGCCGCCAAAGGAGAAACAACGACGGTATCTACAAGGTTGTGATGGTTACTTGCGAAGCCGTCTAGGATTCCGGGACCACGGTCAAAGCCTGCCCTCATGGGTCATGGGCCTTTCCCGATCGAATTGCCAGATTTTAACAATTATTCCCCAGAGCGCTGCTGATCACCTGTTGTCTTCCTGAAGAACCTCCTTGTTTTGGCAGGTTGTTGGCTTATCTCGCGATGCTGCTGTGTGCATTCATGTGAATGTCAGATCATCCATCATCTACCTATCCATCCAGTGTATCCGTATCCGTATCTGTTTTCGGCGTTCAGCAGCTGCTGCTGCAGTAGCAGAGCAGTAGCAACAAGACTTGACGACATCCACCGTCACGCCGTTGCCCACCGTTTGGCGGGGTATTATTACGTCGACGGTCGCGACTACCGTGAGTAGGTAGGTAACTACCTAGGTAGGTAGAACAACTTGGGTACAGTACTGTAGGCTGTACCTAAGGCGGGGGATCCGTAATAGGAGCGAGGTACGTAGTAAGGACTCCAACCCCACCGTTGACCTCTTGCCCCTCCAATAACCCAGAATCAGCGTCATACCCCCAGTATTCCGTGGATACTCGTGGGACACGCCGACCTACCGCCTTGCTGATGATAGCCTGTTTGAGAAAGGAGCGCAACGTACGGATAGAAAATAAAAACAAAAATTTGTCGCTGACAAGCACGGTCTTGTTGCAACACTTGGCCTTAGGGCCAGATTTGCTCTCCGATACTATATCGAAGTGTTGGGTGTACTGCAGTAAAAGTGACCTATTCGATTAATCAGTAATGTAAACTTAAGGGTTATTTCTGCCTACATACTGCTGTTATCCTTATGCCTTAACTGCCTGCCTGTTTGAAATAACGTTTTATTTCCCCTTATCTTAATGTAATAGATATTATGACTTTACTGTAGGGCCTAAAGGCTGAAGGTGAATAATCTTACTGTTTTTAACCTTTTTATTATTATTATTATTATTATAAAGATAGCTAATTAGTAAGTAGAAGAAGGGATATCTATTAATAGTAATACTATTATTGTTAGCCTTATTATAATAACTAATAATACTAATAATAATAACTTTCCTACTAGTAATTAGTAGTAGGCCTAGGCCTAGTAACTAACCCCTATTTAGCTGCTGCTAGCAGCCTAGCGCTTAGTAAAGTAAAGCTAATAAGCCTAGCTACATAAGGCTATTAATAAAGTAGAGTAAAGCTCCTAGCAGGCCTAATAGGATAAGGATATAGCCTCTTAAGTAACCTTAATGTAAGAGTCTGTTATAAATATTAGCCTAATATAAAAAAAGGCCTATATACTATAGATAATAGACTTAATAGCCTGCTTTATAGGGGAGTTACTTATACTCTCTTAGAATAATAATCTAAGTATAAAAAAGGTAGCTATTTAAAAGCCTATATTTAATAAGCTTATAAGAAAGGTAAATACTAAGGGATAGTTTCTTTACTATTAGGTAACTAGTAGCTAGTTAGCTAATAAGTATAACATTAAGAAGAAAAGGTATAATATTTAAGTATTAATTACCTATTAATTAGGTAATACTTATAATAATAATAATAGTAAGGTATACTGCTTAGAGGAGGCTAAAAAGGACTTTCTTATTAACTATCTAAAGGGTAGATAGGTCTTTAAGAAAAAGCTAGGTATACTAGCTATATACTAAGAGATATAGCTAACTATAGTTAGTAAAGGTAATAGTATTTATATAGCTACCTTATTTATAGCTTAATAAGAGGTTAATAAGGATAATAATAATAAGGAGGAGGATAAGGAGGATAAGGTTATCTTCTTAGAGGAGAATTAGCTAAGTTACTATTTACTATTAATAATACTTACCTTATTAACCTTATTACTAACTTCCTTCTACTACTTAGGCTTTATACCCCTTAAGTTATGTAGCTAAGGTAGGGTTTTAGCTGCTAAGGCTAATATATATATTAGCTAGTTAATTTAGGACCTTAGGAAGAGCTTCTTTAAGAGTAAAAGGGAGCTAATAGGGGGGGTACCCTTATATAATAAGGCAGTAGTCTAAAAAGCCTTTACTAACTTCTTAAGATTTTAAACAGTACTACTAGAGAAAGTATATTTAGCTACCTTATAGAAGTTAATAAAAAAACATAATAAATAGCTTATACTATAGGTAGTATATTAGAACCTCTTACCTAATAATAAGCTTAAAAAGGTATATATTAAGGAGTTAGCTACTATTAAGAATAAGGTTAAGTAGTTAGAAAAGGATAAGTTAGGTAGTTAGAAAAAGGAGGTTTTTTTTAGGCTATTATTTAGGCTGTTATTTAGGCTGTTATTTAGGCTGTTATTTAGGCTGTTATTTAGGCTGTTATTTAATTACTATAGTAGGTAGTTATATATAAAAAGTACTTTTTCCTCCTTTTACCTCTATTACTTTTTCCTCCTTTTATCTACTTTTTTCCTACTAGGCTTAAAGCTAGCTCCTCTATATCTTTTAAGCTATATAGGACTATATTTAAGCTATTATTTTTCCTCTATATAACCTATCTACCCTCCTTCTTACTAGCTGCTTATTAAGTAGCCTAAAGTTAGTTAATTCTTCTAGGTAACTATCTCTTTTAGCTAGGTAATAAAGTATAAAGTTATATAGCTTAGTTACTATATATATAATTACTACTTATATCTTTATATAGTACTTAGGTGCTACTAGCTAAATAATTTACTATCTTTACTTTAAGTAGCTAAATACCTACTTAATAATAACTTAAAGGTAGTAGTAGTATAAGTTAAAAAGCTCCTTCTTTATCCTTAGTAGTCTATTTCTATCCCTCTAGTCTTATAGATAATAATACGTCCTAGGATATAGGATAACTAGCCTGTTTTACCCTCTAAATCCTATATCTACTAGGAAATACTAACTATCTAGTATACTAAAACCTCTACTAAGAGTATAGTTAAGGAGGCTAGCGTTATAAATTAAGCCTTTAGCCTTAGTAAGTATATATAAGAAGCTCCTATTAAAGCAGACTGTAGTAAATACATTTTATAAGACTATACCCTTTTAGCTATACTATACCTGTTAATTATCCTCTATAATAAAGGTACTAATAAGTATACTATTAATAGCTTCTATATACCTAGTAAAGTCTTATTACTTAGGATAGAGCTTAATATCTACTAATAGGTTATTATTACTAACTAGTTAGATATACTCTTTATAGAGTTATATAAGGTATAGTATAATCTTATTCTATACTATTAAAATTATTAACTAACTAACCTTAAAGAAATATATAATACTCTATTATATACTACTAGTTGCTAAGAGAAGTAGAATAAATAATATCTTCTACTATAATAATAGATACTTAGAGGAATAAATAGGTGTCTTTTTTCTTATCTATTTTACTAGAGTATAAAACTAGTATTTTATTATATAAAAAAGCTTATAGAAACGCCTCTTTAACCTATAAAGGAGCTTCTAGTAATATACTATTATAGCTACTATACTACCCTTATTAATAACCTATCTTTCTAACTACTTATTATTATATAGGCTTATTATTACTATATAGGTAGCTACTATTATAGTAGCTATTACTAGTAGTACCTCTTTATTATTATTAGTAGCTATACTTTAATATAGTTTAATATTAAAATAGGGTACTTTTAAATTAAGAAAGTAGTATTAAACTGCTTATATAGGAAGTAAGGTATTTATTATAGATCTTTACCCTTTTTAGGTAGTAGAAAGTTATTTATATTAAGGTATATAGCTAATGTAGGGATACCTATAAGCATAAACTGAAATTATGAAAGTGTAGCCTGAAAACAGTCTAGTGTAGCATTTATTTAGTTTCTAACTAATATTCCAGAACAGAGTTCAACAGTTCGATATAGTGTCGGGGAGCAAATCTGGCCCTTAAGAAGTTTGATCCAGAGATCCGCCCGTTGTGTCGCAGGACCCTGTCAGCCTGCCTGTCTCGGTCCTAAGGCTGGGTTTCCATCCATCCCTCCCTCGACCCCTCGACCCCTGGAAAATCGCTCTGTTGCGGCCTTCTGGCTTCTGCCGCCTGCGAGGCTGCTCACGGGCCAACATCGACGTAACATCCCCATAAAAAAAAGAACAACAGAACGGAGCCCGCCCCTGGGACCGCCGCGAATCGCGGTTTGATTTTTTTTTTGCTTGGATTCTCGAAATCGCTTGAATCGCTCGGATGACGGGGTGTAGCAAGAAAAGGGGAGGGAGAAGGGAATGACCAAGGCAAAAGAAGCGAGCAATATCGCTGGCGAGTTGAGTCAAGAAAGGCCCGAATCATGCTTAGTCACTCCCAGGTCATTGTCGTCGCCCGCCGACAGCGCCGTCACCATCGCCGTAGGTACCCGTTCGTGCCCGTCCGCCCGCCCGTCCATCCGTCCCGGGCACGCACAACGGTGCTGTAGTGCATTTGTAGTGTCGTCCGTTAACGCTTCGCAACTCGGGAATATGAACCATGTTTTTCGGCCCAAATCACTTCACTCAGTCACCACCACACTACCCTCCTCGAGACGAGGCCATGCCGCCCGATTAGTCTCACACCTCCAGCTTGTTCACCCATTACCTCTCTTGAATGCTCAGTCATCCAGAATCGACTAAGACGAGATTGTAGCACTGCAGAATCCGTGACTCAGCTCATTCCCCCGTTGCCCCCCAATAAGCCCAAAGGGAAAGACATCCATCCATCATCGTGCTTCTCGTCCTTCACCACGTGCTCGCCGTCGCTCGTCATTGGCTCGAAAACCTGTCTCTTTCTTTCTCTTACTTGTACTCTCTCTCTCCCCCCCTGGCATTTATCCGTCCGTTCCACCCGCCGCTTCAATCGCCCCTTGGTTGTCATGCGACCTTACGGTGGCCACCACCGGGCGAGACCTCTTTAATCCCTCTGCGAATAAGATACAGGTAAAAGGGGAGCAAGCCCGTTATCGTGAGGGAAAAAAATCCCCCGCCGTTCCGCGCCAATGCCCGGCGAGCTTTCGCAACCCTTCTGGCCCAAACCCGCCAAGTCACGACCGAAGTCGCAGACTCGACCTACACCTAGGTACACCCCACTCGAATCAGGAAACTCCGGTCTCTCTCTCTCCCCCGTTTGATTTCTCTTGCTTCTCTGACCTTCCATCACCTCCAACGTCGCTTCCTTCCCTCACCAGAGCCGGCGCCAACCCCAGCACTTCCGGGTTCTGGAGACGCGACACCACATCTCTTCCGCCATCGCCCGCGCCCTCCCCCCCGGACACTGAACCGACTGACCGACCATCTCTATCTCATTTCTTCCCACTCACTCATGGTATCAGCCGCTTACCCCCCCTCCATTACGTAAACCCACGACGGCCAATTGGAACCCTCACGGGCCTCGTCACCGTCGGAAATCCATCTCGCAGCAACACCTCCGAGGAAACCCGCCAGACACTCATTTGAATTAAACGCAATTGTGAATGCGACTGTGACTGCAAAAAGAAAGGGCAAAGGCCAACCAGTTCAGGGTGGCGCCTATTAATTCATGCAAGGCTACTGTGAATGATATAGTGACTTTTCCTGATCCGCCTCAAAAGGCATTCCCCTTTCTTTACTCACGCTCCTTCACCCCCCCTAATCCTCGGTGATATCGCCGTACTCCCACATGCCGAGTCTCTCCTCCTTAGCCTTAGCCTCGACCTCCTTCAGGTGCTTCAGGTAAGCGGCGTGCTGACTGCTGCGTTCCCAGGCCTTGAGCTTCTTAGGGACCATGGCCTGGCCGTTGGCAACAATCTCCTTGTTGATGGAGTCGTTCGGGCCCGGCTTCTTGTCGCTCGCGTTGTAGTCGAACAGCGTAATGTAACTGACACCCTCCTTGTTATCGATATGGTCGAAGCTGGCCACCAACTCCTTGCCCTCCGTCAGTTCGGCGATGAAGCCGATCGACTCAGAGAAGTATTCCGGCGCCGTAGGCAGCTGTAGGAATGACAACGAGGCATCAATGGCCTGCGCCTTCAGTTTCTGTGTCGTGAACTGAGGCTGGTCCAGAGGCCTCAACTTTGACCAGGGCTGCTTCTCCGAGTTGCCGTAGTCGATGTAGACGACCTCGGCCACCTTGGCCGCGCGGTCGTTGGAGCGGATGCGACCTCTGTACCACTGCCCGTCGGCTGAGAATTGCGCGGCGACGTAGTCACCGGCCTTGGGCGCGTCGCCAACAGGCTTGCTGTTCTTCGAGTCCAGATGGAACTTCTTGAAATCGTTCATGAGCGTCGTCAACGCAGCAGTGCCCTTACCGATTTCCTGGATCTTGATCTTGCCGTTGCCATCAATGTTGGTGATGACGACGTCCCGGTAGTCCTTGGGCTTGTTCTCGTAAGCCTCTGGTGTATCGTTGGTAGCAGTCTCGGCGGGCGCAGACTCCTCGTCCTCCTCTTGTGACGGGTCCCAGCTGTGCCACAGACCCTTGCGGCCCTCCTTGGCCTTCTTCTCGGCGGCAAACAGCTCAGTAGCGTTGCCCGACTTCTCGGCCGAGTATGCATGAACCGAGGCAAGACCTTCCTCGACAAGCAGCTTGGCGAAGTTCTCACGGTTGATGTACAAGTCACCGATGAACCCACCAACCTTGTCAATGTCGTAAATGTCAACCTCGACATCGCGCTGGTTGCAGCGGCGGTTGGCGAGTTCGATAGCCTCCTGACCAAATTCCTCACCCTTCTCGCCGCGGGGACCCGGGGCACGAGGAGCGCGAATGCCGCCCAAAACCAGGGTGAGCTTGACGCCCTCGCGAGGAATCAAAAGCGTGAAACGCGATCCGGACTTGACAAAGTCGACAACAGCGGGAACCTTCTTCTGTCTTGACAGGGAGCCAAGCTGGATCTTGGCCTTTTGTTGAGACTCGGAAACGTCGACAAACTGCTTGATCTTGGGCGCCTTGCCAGACCAAATACCCTTCTTGTCCTCCTTGGCCTTCTCCTGGGCAGCGAGAAGCTCATCGTAGTTGGGCGAGCGATCAGTGTCGTCCTTGCGGTGACGGATCACGGAAGCGTAGCCTTCCTCGACCAGAAGCAGACCAATGTTCTTGCCCTTCTCAGTCACCGTGGCGACCTCACGAGCTTCAAAGCCGTCGGCAGCGGGCTTGGAGCCGTCGACGCTGATGCGAACGTGTTTGCCAATGATCTTTTTACGCAGGAATTCCTTCGCCTCGTCCTTGTAAGGGGCTTCGGAAGGCTCGTTGGTGCGGGGACCACGGACACTGCTGAAGTTGATTCTCTTCTCGTCGGTGCCGGCCTTGTTGCGGACAATGATGGTGTCCGCGCCAATAACCTTGGCGACAACCATGTCGGAAGCCGAGGCATCGGCCTTGGCAACGTGGTGCTGGTGCAGGCGCAGCTTCTTGCTCTGGGCCGTCTTCTCAGCAGCACGAAGGCTAGCCATCTTCTCGCCGAGCATGGTGGAGTGGAAGTCGTTGCATCTCGCCAGACCCTCGGACAGGAGGAATTCGGCGATGTTCTTGTTGCCATTGGGGTGGATGATGGCCGCGACCAGCTGCCCCTGAGCGCTGGCGCCAACGATGTCAACCTTTATGCGGCGCTGCAACAGCCTCTCCTCGACGAATGACTTGGCCTCGTTTCCAAACTCCTCGGCAGGCTGGGTCTGACCGGTGGACTGTATCGTTCGCTCGGTGGTCGGGGTACGAATTCCGGCAAGGAGCGTCATGACCTGCACGTGCTTCTTGTCCGAAAGTAGAAGTCGCACGAGCAGGCGATCGCCACTGAGGACCCGCTCGACAATTCCATCCACGGTCTTGCCCTTCCACTCGTTCATGAACTGGGGGCCGCCGAGGTCATTCTGGACCTCAATGTGGCCGCCCTTGTCGGACCACAGACCCTTGCCGGCGTTTTTGGCCTCAGTCTCCAAGTTGCGCAGGTTATCGAGACGCTGCAGAATGGCCTCGTCGTCCTCCTTTCGGCCGGCATCTTCCCTGACCTTGAGCCATCCGGCCTTGACAGCTTCATCGGGTAGCGAGGGGCCGTCCTTGGAGAGCAGAGCAGTGCCGAACTCACGACCGGAGGGTACGGTGTAAGCTACTGTGCATTGAATTTGCTTGCCAACGACGAGTTCTCTGAGGTATTCTCTCGACTGGAAAGCAAAGGGCTCGTCACCCTCCTTGTTCAGCCGGGGGGCGCCAACGTATGCGAGGGAGAAGGTCTTTTCGGCTTTCGGGTTGTTGGGAGCGGTCAAAATGAGGGTGTCGCCGCTCAGCACGCTCTTGACCTTGGCGAAGAAGGGCTTCGACATGATGGAGGATCAATGAGCGACTGGGCGTCTGGTAAAATGTAAACTGTATTAATTAGCATGGCGTCCACGTCAAGCTGTTTGTAGTGACCGTTGGGTGACAGGTGTCTAAGCTGCAGCAATAGCGTCCAAACTCTTGGAGAAGAAGGATACCCAAACGATTGCGACTTGGAACACCACGTTTAGCTGCTGAGTAAATAGTGATCCATTGTGTCAATACAGAAGCAAAGACAAAGGGATTATCCTTCAATGAGCTTGTCTGCAAGCAGCATGGATAGATGCAGCTTCCCCGAGCCGCAGGCAGCATCAGCTAGCCCCTGGCGCATATAGATGGAAAGCCGATCGACCCATTGGCAACAACTGTAAGTAAAGAAAACAATTGACTTACATTCCGATGGGGGGTAGGCGTGGGATAGTGGGAGAGGGAGAATGTGGTGATAAGTTTTCGTCGGGTAGGAAGGGAGAGTAAAGAAGAAGGAGTATTAACAGCAAGAAGGGCGATTCTTCGATGAACGTTTTCGACACTCGTACCGTACCGCCCTTTTTGACAGCTTGCCTCAATTTCGGCCGTTCTCGAGCGAGCAAGTGTGGGGAAAGGAGGTTCAGGGACCACACGGAGGCTGCAGACAAGGGGGTGGCAGCTCGCCGCTGGCCAGTCGCAGGCGGCGGGCGGGTAAGCGAGAGCGGGGTTGCAGCTATATTATGTAAGGCGTTGCACCTTTTGGACTTGGTAGCTAGGTACAGGACACTTGGAGGACAACAATGCATTATCGGTATGACGGCCGAGGCAATGTCTGATGGATGAATGTTGATACATCGTAGACCAGCTCACTGTTTCTTCGGCGCATACAATGCATTCCCAGCTCGACCGTTTGGGGTGTACCGGGCTCAACCACTTCCCAGTCGTACGTAATACGGCCCCGAAGCACCATCTCTAGCTGGGAATTGCTAGCTTGGCAAGCAAATATTCTGTTGATGCCAGCTGAGGTGGTGTTCACGTCATCTCTTACCCCTCACAGTGCAAGGATTATGCTCCCACTACCATCGCCGCCGACCTTCTCTCAGAAGACGAAAGGCTTGATATCACGGAAATCATTCGAGGGATTACGGTATTTTTTTTCTCTTCGATTCGCTATGCTGAACCACGGCTGGGGCATGAGACCAATTTTGCCATCAGGTCATCATGCAACGATGATGCAGTGCAATTGCTTCGTCGTGGCAGCTCCCGGAATGTCCAACTCGATAACACAGCCTCAGGAACAGCGTAGTCAGACATACAGAACTTAGTTGGAGATACCAATGACACCTGTGATTCCACGTTAGCATTGTTGCCGTTTTTTGTTTTTGTATCGCATAGCTTGGATGCTCACCGCAGGCGGGGCGGGGACCGGCGTTGCCAGTCTTCTTGGACTCCTCGTTCTCGCCCTTGCCGAGGTCGTCAGTGCCGCCGTGGACGACGACAGTGCGGCCGATGACGCTCTCAGGGCCGATCAGCTTGACGTGCTTGTCGGTGACAGTGCCCTTGGAGTTGCCCTGGGCATCGGTCTCGATGTTGCCGAGGTCACCGACGTGGCGGTCCTCGTCCTCCGGGGCGCCGTGGCCCTTGCTGTGGGGGTTGACTGCAGCGAGCCGTGGTCAGCAAATCTGCTCTCTACTCTCTTTCCCCGCGACAGGGCTTGGGAAAGGTCTCTAGAGGAGAACTCACAGTGAGGGCCGGCAGAGGTGCAGCCGTTGGTGTTGTCACCAAAAGTGTGGATGTGCATGCCACGCTTGGCGTTGGCGTCGTTTCCAGTGATATCCCAGGTGATCTTGGTGGGAGCGGACTCGGACTCCTGCTCGAAGACGACGGAGCCGGTGACCTTGGAGTCACCACGGACGACAGCGACTGGCACACGGAGTTAATAACTGTCTACTACTTCGTTTTCTCGTCAGGTTCCCTTCTTCCTCCAAGCCCCGTCCCCCCTCATCGAATGGCAGAACACCATCCCCCGGCTTCCCCACGACGGGAACGACGGGAACCGTCTGGAGCTGAGCCAAACGGATCGAGGGCAGCGACGCAAGGGACATGGAGAATGGAGTCGATCGAGCTTGAAGATTGGCCAGCGGGAGGCTGTTCCTAGTCGTGGGCACGTCGCAGAGCCATCAGGGTGTTTTCTCTCTCCCGGCTCGAACAAAAACCCGCTCAATCAAGCGCAAATTGGATGGTTGGACTGCGTCACCCCTCCATCCCCAGCGCTGCGGCTCTGCACTAGGGGGCGACGGAGCCCCAATCCCGGTATATAAAGGAGTCGTACTTACCAGCCTTGACCATTTTGAATGATTTACTGTTATGTTTTGGGTTTTGTTTGGTTTGTTGAGGGCGAGGTTGATGTTCAATCGACAGTTGTTGGGGAGAGAAGCGAAGGTTCAAGGTGCAAAGAGGGGAAAAAGGAGAAAGTACCTATATGGAGACCTGGGAGGGACCAGTCCAGGAGCAGGAGGGAGAAGAGAGAGGACACACGCAAAGGCACAAGCTTGCACAAAGCCGGTGGCGGGAGAATGGACACAATTCGTAATTCCGAGTCCCAGAAGCTCGCCTCGCCTCGCCTTGCTCCCCTACTCCCCCAGCGAGCAGCCTTTCCTCGCTCACTGGTTTGTCCCCCAAGTCCACAGCCCCCCCTCCTCTTTCTCCGTGCCGGCTCAGGTACTGACTGCAGTGACTGGACAGCACGCCAGCTCGCGCATGGATGGTGGGGGAAAGGCTTCTGCCCCGCTCGAGCATCATCTCATCGCCGTCATCTTGGAGGGAGTGGGCTCGGGTTGAGCTTCGAGTGAAGCCGGTTGGCTGGTGTCCTCATGGCTGTCGAAATGCTTACAAATGGCCGAAGCAACGCGAAATCAGCCGCGTGAACCCGTAGCCGTACTGCTTGAAGTCCGCGTTAGGAGAACAGGGCGCTCGGGATGGAATCGACCTTCTTGGCACATAATCACAATGGCACCGGCAGAGCCGATGGTCGGCCAGGACGACCCCACCCCACCCCCTCTCTCTCTCGCTCTCTCACGATGGCTCCCGCCGGTTGTGGCTTGGACCGGCGTGTTCGCGCTTCGCGGGCGCTGCTGTTCCTGGCGCAGGGTCAGCCGAATTGATTGCAACTGCGGCACATAACCAAAACTGCCGGGAGTGAGTGGCATGGACAAGCAAATGATATTGCCAATTGCTCTGGCCTGTGATAGCTAATGATACGGCGAGCGATCTAGCGCCCCGGGTTGGATCGGCGAGAGTTGCCCACAATGTGTGCCACTATTATGCCTGTACAAGCCACTACACACCCACACGTGACACACCGTACACATTATCAGCGCTAGCAAGAAGCTTTGGCCATTTGAAGAAAGGGCGGGGCTGCCTCAATGTCCCATCCTACCCCGAAGATTTGGGTACAGATGAGATGCATCGTCATTGAAACTATGGATGGCCGTAACCGAATCATGATGAACAATTTGTTGAAATATCGGCTAGAGAACAACTGGCCCACTGGATTCAGCGTCTTCTCGTACAGGTACTGTGGCTATCCAGAAATCCAGAGGGAGCTGGTGGATGATGCAAAGGCTTACAGACCTTGACAACGATGGTTATCAGCAAGTACCATACTTTCTGTAAGTCAATGTAATAAGCTGGCTGCTTCGTCTCTCGGACAAGAGCATCCAGGGGCGACAACGAACGGACAGCTGGGTCAGACTCAAGGCACAAAAGAGTCCCGACGGCTACGTACAACCCGGCCGACCAGTCATGTTGAGGATTTGGCCACCCGGGAACGCTTACAAGGACAGAGGCCAATCCCACGGCGCACGGCGTGGTGCCCTTGACCTCGGGTCCCCAGATGCAGTCAGCCCTACCGAAAGAGCTTATGGCCTTAACAGCGGCATCGAGGTCCGACGTTGCGGGTTCTCTCATTGCGACTCGCGGTACCATTGCCTGTGAGACGAAGAAGGCGGGATTGGCCAGAAAACATCGGGATCCCTTTCCAAATGAGCCATGAGCGCAGACGCCGGTGCTCCAATTGCAATATGCGAGAGCGCGAGCGACAAGCAGCCAATTCTCCGTAACCCGCGGGTCGAGATCGATGCTGGCGGGACACGTGGTATGAAAAAGACGGTGGCAATCTCCCTGCTCCATGGTTGCAGAAGTTCCAAGACAAACCTCGGTTTCCGGGGATTCGCCGGGGTATGGAACGATGATAGGATGCAGGGAGTCGCGGTCTGTCGCGACTTAGCATGTATCCGTACTGCTTCCCTCATCGAAAACACGAGACTCTACGGTATACAATTGCTCTTATGTCTCCAGACCGACGGATGATGAAGCTGGGCCCCCGTTGGGTGATGTGATAGGAATCTCATTGCAGTGCAGTAGCAGCAGCAGCAGTAGCAGCAGCAGCAGTAGCAGCAGCAGCAGTAGCAGCAGCAGCAGCAGCAGCTTCTCGGGCCGCCCGGTGGGAGGATATACGACGATGGGGCGCTAGCAGGTCGCACGCACTCCACCTAGCAGGGACCCCGGATTGCTGGGATTTCCCGTGTGTCCAGGGTCGTTCCAACCGCTGTAGTGTGGTATTAGGTAGTGACACGCGCAAGAATACAGCGCAAGCTTACGGATACAGTTGGTCGGACGGAATACGACGCCCAAAGAGAACCACCGAGCCAGATCTGGACTTGGAGAAAGGAGACATTTTGCAATCTTTAAGAGATTCCGTGATTGGATTGTAGATCTCGGCTAGTTGTCGGCTACACTCACAGTATCCGTAGGTACAGGTAGAGGTGGGTAGGCAGATTGGCACGGTTGGGTAGCAGTAAAATCAAACGTATTTGAGCCTGTCCGGGGTTAACATTGCTTGCTGCAGCGTGTTCATCCTGGAACCGGAATGAACCACCCGCGAGTAACTAACTGTGCTACATAGCTTGCCGTACCTAAGGTTTGCATTTGATACTATGTAGGTAGACATCAGACGACCTGATACCCAAGTCACGGGTGCCTAGGTATCCGAAGTCTGGTGTCTATTGGGTTAGGTATGTACATGACACACTAGGTACTGTGATTATGATGTACCGATGGTGTTCAGTAACATGTATCTAGGCAGTCATGTTATGGAATTGTGTCTGGGCTGAATTTTGAATTCTCGCCTTTATTTCAGTTTTCCGTCTCTCACATTTGCACGCGCACGTTGCTCCTTCCCTCCTCGGAATATTGTCGAGTACGATGAACAGGGCCAGCCCCCCCAAGGCAGTACGTACTCGCACCTTAATTGCACGTATCAATCAAAAAGTCAGCCGCCCAGCAAGCCTGCCCTGAGGCCTCAGGCCCCAGACAAAAGTGACACATGTATCTTTCCACACATTACATGCTCTGTCGATACATGGCCTCGGGGCAAAATTCAGGCGCTCATCTCGTCTTCCCCATTTCTCCCCATCCCGGTCCATTCTGGTGCGGCCAAGCCAAGACTTGTTCGGCCCAGATTCAATCTCTTCTTCCCGCCTGGGAGAGACGGGCCAGACTACGGGGGTGCCCGGCCTAACTGCCAATTGCTCGCTGGACCAGTTTCCTTTGCTGTTCCCTGTTGGTGCCTCTTATTTCGCTCACAGCGCCATCCACCACCAACACCTACATCCACAACTTCGCAGTACCTGACCTACCACCCTACTTAGGTACCTGGCTTTTACCGACAGAAGAAGAAGAAGAGGAAGAAGAAGAAGAAGAAGGAGAAGAAGAAGAAGAAGAAGAAGAAAAGAGGGCGAAGTGTGGTGTCTCTCTCTCCCTCCCTCTTCCTCTCTCTCTTTCTCTCTCTCTCTCTCTCTCTCTCTCTATCTCTATCTTTTCTTACATCTCGTCTCAATCGACACGAGACCGCTTCTCTCGTCCATCGTCTGACCTGCGAAACAATTGCCTCTTCTCGTTCGCCCACTTCCCACCTCCCTCCAACTTTTCGACGGGGCCGGCCATTAAGGCAGTGTGACAGCGCAGCAATTACATACTGCGGACGCGGCTATTGTGTGCGACTCGAGTTTCCTGGCCTGCAAAAGGAAACAAGGCATTCCATCCGTACTCGCGTCAGATACACAACTCAAGCAAAGGCCCCCAAACTGACTGGCTGTCTGTTCTGCGTGGACTCGCAAGTCGCCCGCGTCTGCCCTGCCGCGCAGCACCAAACAGCCCCCAAGCCAACCCCGACTCTGACATTGCGACTCTGTATGTAACGACTCTCCAGCCCCGCCCGGTCTTGTGGCTTGGTCCGCTCTCCCCGACTGGCCCACAGTGTCATTGCTGCCTCTCACTCTCACTTTTTTGTCACTCGCTTCCGAGCAGAGGGCACTACGGATATCGACAGCACTTGCGGTTCTACACGGGCCTGCCTTCCAAGGTCGCACCACCCTCTTCTCGTCTGACGACTGTCCTGGGTGATCAGCTCCCTGTTTGCCGCGCGACACCAGTTGCCTAGTGTGTCAGTCCTAGGGTCCATCGGTCTGCCCAACAATCTTCTCCATCTCGTCCTGACGGCACATCACTGCCCAGAGGACTGACTGCCCAAAGACGTCAGTCCTATTACGCCCGCCTGCGCCGCACCCCAGCACAACACACCACGGCACACAACCACCACTACCTACGAGGCGCACCCCGCGACGCCCCGGACGGACGACCGGCTAACGTCAACTTCAACTCTACATCGAGGCGCCATCTCCAACCCTACGACGTCCCGCTGTCTGGCGCATTACCCCCAACAACCCGTCGACAACGAACCGCACGGCCCGGCGAGCATTGCTTCGATCAAGCTCGCTACGAACACATGCAATCGACCCCCGCCGGCATTCCGCTTAGGTCGACGTAGCAGCCTCCTCGAGAGGCTGACCTGACGGACTAGTCTCGGCGACGCTGTCGTCGCCGCCATCACCAGCCAAATCAACATGTCTTTCCGAGGCGACGGACAGCGTCGTTACGGCCATACCCCTCCCGTTCAATACCCCACACCGGAACAGGCGCAAGACCAGTCTGCTTACCTCGGCCGACGCCCGAGCTTCAACAACGGCGATGATGCCGCCATGTTTGACCAGACCCGCGCGCAATCCCGGGGTCACCAGCCGTCGGGCTCGAGGGGCGAGGACGAGCTCTTCTTGACGAGCCCGACTAGCTCAAGCCATTCCGGCGGCCGCCACAGCTATGGCTCAACCAACAATGCGCTCTCTGGCTACCAGCATCAGTACCAGGCTTCATCGCCCCCGACGTCTTCTCATTCCAGCTACAATCCCCAAGCCTTTGCTCGGACGCCGTCGACGGCCTCGACGTCTCTGCCATACCACCCAGCTCCCCCGAGTCGATATGGGTCCGCCGCTTCGCCAACCTCATACACGGCTCCCCCCCCTTCCAACTATACCCCGGCGGCATACAACCCGGCCGCCTACGCGAGCACAGGAGCCCCTCAGCGGCAGCCGACGTATTCCGGCTACAATAACTACAGTCAAGGCTACGGTTCTCCGACCAACGTCCATCCCTCCTCAGGGTTTGGCCAGTCGCCTGCTTCTTCGTACCAGGCTACGTTCCAATCCGTACAGGCGCCTTCATCAGCGTCGGCCTACGAATCATCCTACTCGCAATCATACAGCAACAGTTACAACTCGTACCCAACAAACGGCACCGGTCCCGCAGCGCCGTATCCGTCGGACGACTTGCAGACACCGTATCCGATCCAGTCGTCGATGCCCGTCGGACCAGGCTATACAGATCCATCGGCCTTTTACAGTAGACCACCGCGATCCGACTCAGCGGCGTCCCCGGTCTCGTCGCCGCAAATTCAACAGCAACACTCGCCAGGCCTACAACGCCATCCCACAAACGCCCCTTTGCCTAGCCGGCCGATGAACGAACACACCTGGGATCCGAGCAGCATCACCCCCACAGACGAGGATCAAGCTCTGCTACAAGACAACATTATTCAAGACATCGAGGCTGAGTTGGGTGGCCGGCACCGTCCTCTTCCGATCAACGGCGGACAGTTCTCCGACGACGAGCTGCAAGGCCTACGAAGATACAACTCGGACTTGGCCAACATGGATATGTCGCATTCGTCGGCTGCGCCCAACGCCAACAGGGCTCCGATCCCCACCTTCGATTACGACGATGACGATGACGACCCGGAAGGAACTGCAGGCGTTCTGGCTATGCAACAGGCGGAGCTAGACGACAGGAGATTCAGCAGCTTGCCACCATTTATCCCGCACGATCTCCCAGCTCTCTCGAACCGCCTTCCGCCGCCTCCTGAGGAGCAGAGCGACGACACCGACTACGGCGGCATGGATTTGGGTGCTCTTGCTGGCGGTTATGCAGGGAGCCTGGCCTACGGTAACGAGGTGCCAACCCAGGACGGATCCCGGCCACTACCGAACCCCAACGACTACGCCGGAGCATCCCCGTTCACGGATGCGGGGGTCGACTACGGCGGTACCGGTGGCCTGCAGGCTCCGTCTGCTCATCGGCTGAGCTTTGATGAGGGCGATGAGCCGGCGTCTCTTCATTCGAAACAGAGCGGCAGCGAGTCACCCTACAAGGAAGACTACCCAGATATCTTCTACCACCCTGGATTATCAAACAGGCCGCTTCCGGCCCTCCCTGGTGGCCCGGAAAGCGATTCAAGCTCTTTGCTCTCTGTCAACCCTACAACCCGCAGCCATCATGCCCACTCGCTTAGCACTGACTCACGAACCCTTCACGACGGCGGCTCCGACTACCACGGCGGATCGACGGGCCTCAACTCGCCCTTCCCGGAGCGTTCTATATCCCTATCGAGCCACAGCCACACCCCACAGGTGCAGGCACCGGTCCGATCACGAACAGATGCGGCGGAAGAGCGGAGGAAGATGGCCAGATACCAGACCCAGCAACAGCAGCTCGCGGCACAAAATGGATTGCCGTACGACGGCTACGAGTCTGGGACGCCATCTTCGATGACGTATGACATGATCACGCTGCCCAGCGGCCGGAAGAGAAAGTTCGTTCCATCAAAACTCACGTCTGGTGACCTCAGAAGGTGCTCTGAGCCGTGGGCTTTGAGTGGAATCGCGGCTTGGATTCGCGAGATGGCCGACGGAGAGCCGGATTTGAAGCAGAAGACTGTTGAGGAGGCACTACTCAAGCTGTTCACAGCCAAGGTCCCCACGATTAACGTTGCTGACGCCGAGCTTCTCAGTGCCCTCGTGTCGCAGCTCATGTTGGACGCGGGGGTTCTCGTTCCCGAGGAAGAATGGGTCAAGTTCGGCAATGGCACTGTTTCTGGAGTCTTGCCGCAACTGACGGGCTCTGGCTGCTATGCACCGAAGCTCCACGAGGACGACTCTCAGTCGGGTCGCTGCTACTCGCACCAGTGCATGAGAACGCTGAAGAAGGCCAACCTGGACGAGATGCTTCTCGAAGAGGCCAAGCCGGCCGATTGGAACGTGCACTACAAGATCCAAGAAGCCGAACTTGCCGAAAAGCCGAAGAAGGAAATAGAACGCCAGCACGTGCTGCACGAAATCGTGAACAGTGAGGAATACTTCATCAGTCAGCTCGAGGTTCTACGAGTATTGTATCGAGACCACTTGCGGAACAGCCAGCCTCCCATCATCCCACCCAACAAGATTGATAAGTTCCTTCAGATTGTGTTTGGCAAGGCCGATGCTGTTCAACTCGTCAACAAGGACAATCTTTTGGCGCAGTTGAAGTACCGTCAACAGGAACAAGGGCCGTGGATCGCGGGGTTCTCCGACCTCTTCCGCGAGTGGATTCGAAAGGCCAAGGATGTGTACATCGACTATGCATCCCAGTTCCCCTACGCCGAGTACATGGTGCGCAAGGAGTCTGATCGCAACCTCCTCTTCCGCACCTTTCTCGAACAAGTCATGAGGCACAAGCGCTCCGAGCGCCTGGGATGGCAGCATTTCCTCAAGACCCCCATCACGCGGTTACAGCGATACTCGCTCCTGCTTGAGACCGTCGAGAAGAAGACGCTGCGGGACGACGAAGAGAAGGCCAACTTGGCCAGAGCAATCGCAGAGATTCGTAACGTCACAATGGAGTGCGACACCAAGGTCGCCGAGATGCAGAAGAAGGTCGAGATGATGGAGCTCAACAACATGCTCGTCCTCAGGCCAGGATTTCACTCGGTTCTCAACCTTGACCATCTTGGCCGGGAGCTCATCAAGCAGGGTGATTTGCAGAGAATGGGTTCCAAGGGTGTTCGATGGGTTGACACACATGCGTTGCTGTTTGATCACTACTTCATCCTCGCAAAGGTGGTGACTCCCAAAGACGTCCGGGGAGAGAAGAAGTTTGACGTGTCCAAAGAAGTAAGCCGCTATGGAAATCCCGAAGCCGAGCGTTGTGCTAACTAGCGTTTTCTAGCCCATCCCTATGCCTTTGCTCTTCCTTGACACCATGAACGATGACCCAATCTCGAAGCAGAAGGGCATAACTGCTCCGTTGGCCCGGACGGGGGGCGGTTCAGATACTAGACTGAACAAGGTCGCCACCAACGGTACTGATCGCCCTGGCTTGGAGCATGTTGCGACGAGCTCGTCGATAGCCTCATCTTCGGCGGCCAGGCTTACGCCGACCATGTCCAACGATCCCGAGGGTAAGATCCTCTATCCTTTCAAGATCAAGCATCTGGGCCACGAGACGTACATCTTGTACGCCACATCGGCCCAGAGCCGGGCGGAATGGGTGGAGAAGATCATCGAAGCCAAGACGAGGCATGCGAAGGCGCTGCACTCGCAAAATGCCGAGCCCTTCCGCCTTCGTGTGCTTGCAGACAGCGCGTTCGTTTATGATGCGGCGGCAGCTATTGGCAGGCAACCGGGCGTTCCCATCCGGGGCACCCCTCTTGACCGAGCAGTCCGTGAGATCGAGGATGTTTATGGACCTGGTAGAGGGCCCGCTCCGGTTTGCAGGGCACAAGTCAACTGCGCCTGCGGCTTCAACGCATTCGGCAAATCCATCGTCGCCATTGGAACGGACTACGGCGTGTTCATCTCGGATGCTACGAATCCTCGTGGTTGGATGAAGGTAAGGCGCAAAAGCGTCGTGCTGCGATGATATCCGGCAGGAAGATGGATAATTGCTAACATCGTACAGAGCGTGCAAACGACGAGAGTGACGCAAATCGCCGTCCTCGAAGAGTTTTCCGTCTGCCTCATCATTGCAGACCGATCCCTCGTGGCTTATCCGCTGGATGTGGTGGCACCGGTGTCGAATTTCCCCGCGCCGGCCCACGACAACCCGCGACGGGCGCCACAGAGGCTGGCCAAGGACGTGGCTTTCTTCGCCACGGCGCGCATGAAGGAGCGCATGCTGGTCTTTTTCAAGCGGAAAGAAGGCATGCACAACACGTTCAAGGTCCTCGAACCCGTCTTCCAGAAGGCAACCGAGAAGAGGCCTAGGATCTTTGGCGGCCGCAAGGGGCCGGGAGGCAGCACCGATTCGTTCCGCGACTACGACGAGTTCTACCTCCCGACAGAGTGCTACTCGCTCAACCTCTTCCAGAGCTACATTGCGGTTTCTACCGCAAAGGGGTTTGAACTGCTGACCCTCGACAAGAAGCAGACGATGTCGATCCCTGACCTGAAGCAGCCGGCCATCGCTAATATCGCGGGCCGAATTCGGGACCAGAGACCGTTGGGCATGTTCAAGCTGAACGACCAGGAGTTTTTGTTAGCGTATGAGGACTGCGCCGTGTACGTCGATAAACACGGCGACGTGAGCCGCACCCTCATTATGGAATACTCGGGCAAGCAAAAGAAGGCGACGAGCGCCACCATGTACGGCCAGTACCTCCTCCTCTTCAACGGAGACTACGTCGAGGTGCGAAACGCCGAGAATGGGCGCCTCCGACAGATCATCGCCGGGCGGGACGTGAAATGCCTCGACTTTGGCGTCAGAGGCCCCACGGGTGGCAACTCGTCAAACACGCAGAGCTGGCTGAGCGGCCAGACCCCCACGGGAGAAGACTCCAAGGGGACGGTCAAGATCTCGATGAGCCATCCCGAGCAGCACGGTGTGCAGGTTGTGTTGGAGATGCTCCTCAACGATGGACATATGGAGAAATAGGGCTGGGCAAAGGGGCGGCGGTGACGACTGATGAGAGGGACACTGTGTGTGTTCCCCACGATTGGACAGATGAGGGTCTTGAACCCTTTTCTTTCCCATTTCTCCCACCTCCGGGCGGACGATTCCCCAATCGACGAAAACAAAATGTTGTGGATACGGGAGAGGAAAGCTGCGCGGACCGCAAGGGCGTTTTGGGTCGAACGTGGGTCATGGCCGGGAGGTTCTCTTTATTTACGCGCTTTGGAAAGGAGGAGGGGAGGGGAGGGGAGGGCAAGGGGATCAACCGACCAGGCAGGCGGCGGGACGCGTCGGGTTTATAAATCGATCCTAGGCCACGGCCAGGACGTCCCATGATTTCTCAAGAGTCTTTTATTTCTTCTTTCCCCTTCTTGTTTTGTCTTCTTCATATATTCAGCGAGGGTCCTACTTGCGGAAACAACGGGGGCCGTCGTTCTCTTACAGCCAAGGACCATAAAGATTCCCACCTTTTGAGGACTTTTTGTGTGGTTTTTGGGGTCATGAATCAAGCAAGGTAGGCATCTTGTATAAAGGCAAGGTTGAAGCCCGGGCTTATTTATGCATTTATGAAGAGTACGAGTAAGGGACTTGGAACATAAGAGCTGATGTAGTCTTGTTGTCTCACAGATGTTATGTGTTCGCCAACCATTTCTGCTCATCCCATGATGACGATAAGACTCTCTCTCTTCCCCTCTCTCTCTCTCTCTCTCTTGGTCGGCAAGGATCGTCGCTGCGATTGGGTAAGACAAGCTTCTGCATGCCAAGACCCGTATAGGTATTGGTCTCGGACGGGGTAGGTAGATACAAGTACCACTCACGAATATATTATGTAGACCATGATAAAACGGGATGAAGTTTGGTAGCCGTAGTAGCATGAGGTGTCGTCACTACCCCATGAACTCCTCGCATGCGAACCCTCCTCGGCCGCACCGAAAGCCCACCCTATCGCGCCCGGCTACCGTGGCGGTTCGGCTGACGTTACCAGGGGGCCGGCGCAGCTAATCAGGGGTTGTTGGACGCGACAGGCAGGTCGTCCGGCAATGCCAAGATGTCAGACGCGAACCATGCTGTGTAGGGAAGGTCGCGGCTTTGGTCTACAGCATCCGGACCAGAGTCGCTCCCGTAAGGCGGAAGAGGGAGAGGGGGGGAGGGGGGGGGAGAGAGATCATGTATATAGTCGACAATGCACTCTGGACAGGGACGACAATCGGAAGGGCATGATGCTAGCAGTATCTCTTGGGTGATACGAGAGAGACTGACGACCAACACCCAGAGTCTCGAAGACATTCCCAAATCAAAACGATAGAAAAGAACCGGAAAAAAGCTATGCGCTCCTCCGTCGGCTTCGTGGTCGCTGCTGCCGCCGGCCTCACGGCCGCGACGCCGTACCAGTGCCCGCCGCTCGGCCCCGTCCTACCCAAGGCCAAGAACCCGAGCACGCACCCCGCCGTCCGGGCCGCCGTGGCTGCCTTCGTCGCGGGGCTCGAGGCCGAGACGGCGACGTTCACCGGATCTGCCGTGTCCATCGGCGTCAAGTCGTCGGTCGAGGAGGGCCCGCTGGTGGACTTCCACTTCACGCCGCCCGAGCGGGACCCTCGGGGCGCCGGCGCCGTGGACGCGCACACGGTGTACCGGCTCGCGAGCGTGACCAAAGTGTTCCCCGTGCTGGCGGCGCTGCAGAACTCGGACCTCATCGGGTGGGAGGACTCGGTGGCCAAGTTCATCCCGGAGCTGAGGGACGCGCCAAAGGGCGAGCTGGATTATGTCGATTGGGAGGACGTCACGGTCGAGGCCGCGGCTGTGCATATCGGTGGTGTTGCGGCCGAGAGTAAGAACATATACACTTTCCCGGTACCTGAAGTCTTTTGAGGAGGAGGAAGTCGAGGGAGAAAAGGGAATTTTTTGAGGGGCGGGGGGCTGGGGCTGACGTGGTTGATAGTGATGACGGACGGCGCGGCGTATCCCGGGGACTGGGAGGCCATCGGGCTGCCCCCCGTGGCCGAGAAGGACAAGCCGAAGTGCGGCGGTTTCCTGGGTCTGCCCGCTTGCACGAGAGAAGGTGGGTTTTGGCCCCGTTATGCCCATTGGCTAGAATCCCAAACGAGAAGAGAGTTCCCGAGTCGACTGACACGATCTGGCAGAGCTCCTGGACGCGCTCAAGAGCCGGCGGCCGCCCGTCTACCCGGCC
The DNA here is from genome assembly GCA_005350895.1 of Colletotrichum tanaceti. Taxonomy (NCBI): domain Eukaryota; kingdom Fungi; phylum Ascomycota; class Sordariomycetes; order Glomerellales; family Glomerellaceae; genus Colletotrichum; species Colletotrichum tanaceti. Next base: position 49,530 of record PJEX01000193.1, read on the forward strand.
TACCAGTCGCCCGTCTACTCGAACCTTGGCACGACGCTGGTCGGGCTCGTCGTTGAGGGGGCCACGAACAAGACGCTCGAGGAGGTGCTGGCCGAGTCCGTCTTGGGCCCGGCGGGGATGGGCAACACGACGTACGGGAAGCTGCCGGAGGACCTGAGCACGCTGTTCATCCCGGTCAATGACACGTACTACGACTTTCAGCTGGGCGTCCTCGACCCGTGGGTGTCCCTCCCTCCCCCCTCCCAAAAGGGGTTTTCTTTTCCGTTCTCCTTTCATAAACGACTTTCGTCGCAGGATGAGGATGAGCTGACCTCGAAACGACGCAGGTCCGGCGGCATGTACTCAACGACGGCCGACATGCTGCGGTTCGGCAACGCGATCCTCCGGAACGAGCTGCTCAGCCCGGCCAAGACGCGGCGGTGGCTCAAGCCATCGTCCTTCACGTCGGCGCCCGGCAGCTTCGTCGGCAAGCCGTGGGAGGGTATCGCTTCGGACAACCTCACGGCGGACGGGCGGCTCGTCGAGGTGTACACCAAGGGCGGCGACCTCATCACGCACCACGCGCTGCTGGTGGTGGTGCCCGAGTACGGCATCACCGTGTCGGTGCTCGCGGCCGGGATCGAGGTCAGCGGTGGGCCGTTCTCGTACTACACGGTCAAGATGGGCGACCTGCTGCCGCCGCTGATCCGGGCGCTGGACGAGGCGGCGCGGGACGAGGCGCGGGACCGCATCGCGGGCACGTACGCCGACGGGGCGACCAACTCCAGCCTGACGATCTCTCTCGACGGCGGCTGGGGCCTGCTGCTGTCGGACTGGCGCATGCGGGGGTTCGAGGCGACGGCGAACCTGGGCCGGTATAGCTTCCTCGGGGTCAACGCGACGGAGCTGCCGGCGGACCGGGAGCGGACGGCGAGGCTGTACCCGACGGGTCTCGAGAGCGGGAGCGGCAACCGGACGGCGTGGCGGGCGCTGTTCGACACCTTCACGGCGGCGCAGCGGGAGGCGGTGGACGACCTGCTCTTCTACCCCAACGCGTCGTGCGTGTCGTGGCTGTCGATGGACCGGGCGACGTACGACTACAAGGCGCTGGACCACTTTGAGTTCGCGTACGGCGACGACGGGCGGGTCGAGAGAGTGCTGCCGAAGCCGTTTGCGCTGAGCCTGCAGAGGGTTGAGTGAGTGTGAGAGTGAGTGAGGCGGGTGAGTGAGTAAGTGAGTGAGTGAGTACGTAAGTGAGCGAGCGAGTGAGTGAGTGAGTGAGTGAGAGAGAGAGTGAGTGAGAGAGAGAGTGAGTGAGGCAAGGGGGGACACCAGGGAATACAGGGGGGAAAACGATGCTTCTGATTTCGTGTGCTATGTATGTACACGAACATGGACAAGATACGACAGTGAATCTTGACTTTTTGCCTGCTAGATAAATCTCGGTGATGATGTTGAGAGGAAGATCCGGCCGGACGAGCAATTACATGCGCTTTCACTTGCAACTTGCAGCCAGTCGACCAAGACATAGATTGTGTGTATATGGAGAATATACAATTGACTCCTCCTACTTCTCAGTCTCCAAGATTGTCAACCATGCTCTTTTGAGAGAGGGCGGCACTGCTAGTTGCCTACGATGCTCCTCTCCCTCCCTCTCTCACTCTCTCACACACTCTCTCTCCATCTATTCCTCAAAAGTGACTCTGGCCAGCTTCGTGTGAATCACAAGCTGTGCTATTTGACCGCAGTTATTATCCGTACACGCCAGGACCGCCCGTAAACAAGGGTCTCCCCGCGCCCCCCGCCGTCCTTCCAATCCTCCATCCTCCGTCGGGCATTCAGCTCAAAAGCTTAAAGGAAAACAACACTCGCCGCTACATAGCGCCTTGGCCGAACCACGCGTCTGTGTCACTCGGAGGCCACGCGCGACCACAAGAGAGATGCCGCTGGGAGAGAG
>PJEX01000193.1:67158-86032 GCA_005350895.1 Colletotrichum tanaceti
GGGGGGGGGGGGGGGCATTGGGTATTATCCGAGTGACACCGATGAGCGAGTCAAACCCGTTTCTGAGGAGAGTCGCCCGATGGATGATGCCCGGTGTGCGGGTTTGACGGGTTTCGACGCAGGGATGAACCTAGCAAGGGTGATTGTACGGATACACCATGCGATTTTCATTCCCTCCCTTTTTTTCCACGAGTCCACCACACCCAGGATGAGTTCGGGGTTCCGACTCTTTTCTTTTCCATCCTATGTACAGTTTCCACCCGCCCCCCCTTCGAATTCAGCCGAGGCGCGCGGGTACGTTGTTCATCCGCGTCCGCGGTTAGGAGAACCATAACCGAATTCCCCGAGGGACAAAAAGACGACGAACGCCACGGACACAAGCACAAACGCTCGGCGGGCGGATTGGCGAGGTTTTTCTTGGCGCTTCATAGTCTCTGACATGAACGCTCACGACTTACCTTTTCCGAGGGGGATTGTGACGCAAGATACGATCGAGAAGGGATGGGTTCGAGAAGCTTTTGTCAACGTCGACCTCCCCTTCCCCGTGGTACTAGATGGGACCGCGGGACAGGGGCCTTGCCCCCCACCCCCCCGACAACGAACATATTCATCTCTTGTCGTGGGAAAGGGGCTACCGGTAGATCGATCCTTTGATTATGAATTGCCTGCCGGGGGTCGGAAAGCATGGAAAGAAGAAAAGAAGGGAAAAACCTGTAAGGAGACGGACGGCGGTTCGTTGGGGGCTGAAGTGACATAACTTGTTGGGCTCGATCATCAGGAAGGGGTGACATTTGCCGCAGTCAGGCCAGGGAGCGACTCATGTAGGCCCAGGGCCAAGCTGTACCAAGCTGGCTGTGGATTGCTGACGAGGCCATAGGTCTCCAAGATTACAGAGGGGGGGTTCTTTCCTGTTTTCTTCTTCCATGTTTCTTTACTTCAAAGTGTGCCTGAGTAAGGTTTCCTAGGATCTGTACAGAGTAGCAGGCGATCTGTAAGTAGGTAGGCAAGATTGCTTGTCTGAATCTCGGCCGTGATGGGATGATGATATGACATTTTGGCGTCACATCGGAGCCGGTTGAGCAGAAACCCCATGTGTCCAGGGTTCCGGCATCCAGATTTTGATTCGTCACAGCCCACTGCCGAAGTGACATCCATCAGTGATTGAGAGATAGAGGGAAAGAGAGAGAGAGAGGGAGATGTGGGATGAGATGGGATGAATCGAAGGGTCGTTGCGTCATAGGCGCCGATAAGAGGTCGCTTGCATGCAAGGCGAACCATTGATCAGGAACCTTTCCTTTTCCCTGCGGAACCGATTCTCCCTGCGGGAAAGTAAAATGTCTTGCATGCGACGGGCTCAGCCGTAGCCTCGTCTTCGGAGTTGCCACTGTCACCAATTTTTCTTCTTCATCTCTTCTCTCACCCCTTCTTTTGGTTTTTTTTTCTGTCTTCCTCGGTTGAAAGTCCTTTTGTGTTGCTTGCAGTACCGTCCCTCGACCGGCCGCCAGATACCCGAACGCTGCGGTCGAGTCATGCTTCTCTGGTTTTGAGGTCGGCGTGACACGAAGTGTCTGCTGGATGAGACGGGAGCATCGCGCACGTATCACACCGCTACCGCTGCCGGCCAACACAGAGTCTCGTCTGTACGCCCATGACTTCGGGAGACAATTCGTTGCAGCTCCGGCCTCTGGGTTTGTTCGATGCGGCAACAGCGGAGGGGCCCGGCGGAATGGAAAACCCGTTTGCATCGTCTCGGGCGGGCTTGTTGCAGTCAGGTCAGAGTATCCATACCTATGTCCGAACAGTGAAAAGAGTCAGGGACAGGAGCGAGGGAGGGATTTCAAAGTGCCGGCGGTCCCTGCGCGCATCAGAGTTTCGGAGGTTTCTTCAGATACGGGAAGATGCGGCGGAGCTCTCTCTCTCCCTCCGTCTCTCTTTTTCTCTGGGTCCGAGGTTGTGCTGGCGGGGATACAGCGGTGGCGGCGGTGAATTACTCTGTACGGATAGTTGAGGGACCAGCCAGACACGTGGGTTCCTTTTATATTGCCAAGTGCGATGGGACAAAGCGAGGGAACCCGGTCGACGGTGCTGTTGACGAACGTTGCAGAATACATCGTAAGGGCGGGCCAGGTTTAGGGGGGAAAGGGGCAGAGGGGCAAGGAGAAAAAGACACTGCGGCAACACGGCAAGCAGTGCGTTAGGTAGGTAAGGTAGGTATGTAGTTAATTAGCCTTTCTCTGGGTGGTGCGCTGCAGAGCCAAATGCGAGCTGAGGCGGTAGATGTGGGGAGGACGGGCAGCGTCCGTTGTGTACATCGTACATACCTAGGTACCTACCTAGGTTTCCGTTGTACGATGGTATCCGGCGAAAGTAAAAAACCCCTGTCAGGTATTTTCTACCCACCCCTTTCCATACCCCCATACCCATAGTACTTCTGCTAACCTACTAGCCTGCTAGTTAACTTATCCTCCTACCTATTAACACTAACACCATCACTATAGACCTATCCAACAGAAGCTTCTCTAGCAGGCCAGTTAACTACTAAAGCAGTTAACTGACCCTAATTGTGTCTGAATCTGAACCCTCTTTTCTGACGCCTATCTTAACAGACAGGAGATCTCTAGGATAACTAGCTTCTGCACCTTCAGCAGCTGCCTAGCATCAATCTGGGCGCCCTGGACGCACTTCTAGAGGAGTATTGTAGGCGGCTCCTAGAGAGTATAGGACAGAGATGCCAGGTAGTGATTAAGGCGAATGGTGGGCATACTAAATTCTGACTTTTGGCTGGGCTGGACAGCAGAAGAATAGGATAGAACATGTACTGTGATTCCATTAGTCATAAGGTGGCATGTGGGGATTAACATAACAGGGGTTTTTTACTTACCCATAAGACCCTGTATGGGTGGGAGAAGAGGAGAGCCTGAGAGGCAACGGTATGGCATGGAAACCGCCGGCGCCGCATGGCAATTGCCAGTCGGGCAGCGTCGGCAGACACTCCCCCGGGTTTCCACCGCGTGACACACAGGGCGCATTTCCCAAAACAGCAAGAGCCGTTCAGTGTACCCGTGGCTTCACACGCCGCACCCGCTGCAAACTCAGGTAGGTAATCGTCCATAGTAGGTAGGTGTTGAAATACAAGGTGCGCTAGTAAGGGGAATGGTAACTAGACAAGTGGGCCCACACCCATCTTTTGCCATTTCGACAGTAGGTAGGCACCTAAGCACATGTACACTACCTACCTAGGTACCTAGATACCGCAGTACATGCCACATACCTCACTGTACTCCGTACATGCAGCAACCCCACCACGCGAGGAAGGGGACCCCCGTGTTGCTGGGTGCGAATGAACCACCCAGACAAGAGTACCTCGTACAGCTGCCCCTCGGTCGTACCACCTCGCACCACCTCGCACCTTGCACCCTACCCGTTCCTTCTTCCTGGTCGGCCCCATAAATCTTCCTAGTGAACGGTATCCGGACCGCATGGAACAATTGTAGCTGTCTCTACTCCGTACTCTGTACACTGCTGCTCGCTTTCGTCATTGCCACGGCCCTTTCATCTGAAGGGTTCCTCTCCCTGAGCCTGAAAGGTCCCAGAGGCCCGCTGCCCAAACGTCTAAACCGCTTGCGCCCTTCCACGCCCACCACCGAAGACAACTTCACTCACTTGCTCGCCCGTAAGGCAGTATCCGTACCTACCTACCTATTGAAAAGCAAACAACTCCGAGGCGAGTCCCGCTGCCTTTGCCTTTACCTGTTTCGTACACCCAAACGAAGCCGGCCTCTCGGAAACAGGAGAGGGAGAAAACGGCCCTGTATCCGTACAGAGTACCTCTTCCGCCTCTTGGCTTGCCGAATCGATCCAATCTCAATCTTGACCCCGATCCCCAGACCCAGCCAGACCAGACCCAGACGCCAGTCATGCATCCGGGACCCAGACCCAGACTCGATCCGAACCGGCCCCCTTTCCACTCCCGCCCTACCTACCAGCCTATTTTACCTACCTACCTACCCATTTACCCATTGGCCGCCAACAAGAGACATCAAACCCGTCTGCCTCTCGATCTCTGCCCTCACATCTCGCATCTCGCATCCCGCATCTCGCTTGCGTCGACCTGTCTCACCTCGGTCAGCCGGTGATGGACGCCGCGCTACCAAGCTAAACGACATACGAGCCAGCAACTCTTCTCTCCTAAACCCCTTTACCCTTTATGCCGGGACTCTCGGCAATCAACAAGAAGTTACACAATATGGCGGCCACGGTTGCGCATGCTAATCCGGTACCGAATCAGATCGGCGGAGGAGGCCTTTCTAAGATGATGGGTGGCGGCGGCGGCGGCGGCGGCGGTAGTAATAGCAACGGCCACCGCCATGCGCAACAGCACCATCCCGACGCTGGAGTTGGCCCCGTCGCAAACCGGAGGTTGACTCCCCAGGACTTCCGAGTCGTGAGGACACTCGGCACCGGTACGTTTGCCCCTGGGCCGTCTCCTGTCTCAAGCCTGCCGTGTCTCGGAAGACCGTTTGCTAATCACACTCGTTGCGCCCTGCAGGTACCTTTGCCCGAGTCTGCCTCGTAAGGCCCGCCAATGCGACCGACGAAGAGCGCGACACCGTGTTTGCTCTGAAGATCTTGCGGAAAACAGAGGTCATCAAGCTCAAGCAGATCGACCATGTCCGCCACGAGCGCATGATTCTCGGCGATGTCGCTGGCCATCCCTTTATCACGAACCTCATCTCATCCTTTGCCGACCGCGATCATCTGTACATGCTGCTCGACTACGTCCCGGGCGGCGAGCTGTTTAGTTACCTGCGCAAGTTCCGCCGCTTCGACGAGGAAACGGCTCGCTTCTACGCCGCGGAGATCGTCTTGGTGCTCGAGTATCTGCACGAGCAACAGGGGAGGGTCGCCTACCGCGACCTCAAGCCCGAGAACCTCCTGCTGGACGGCGAGGGTCACATCAAGCTGGTCGATTTTGGCTTCGCAAAGAGGTTGAGTAATAGCGCCAGCCAACCGATCGAGACATACACTCTCTGCGGCACCCCCGAGTACCTCGCCCCCGAAGTGATCCATAACAAGGGCCATACGACGGCAGTCGATTGGTGGGCCCTGGGCATCCTGATTTACGAGTTTCTAACGGGCTACCCGCCTTTCTGGCACCAGAACCCCATCGAGATCTACAAGCAGTGAGTTGTTCCATCTTGCCGAGATCGACCGGCCACCGCCGCCGTCGCTTGTTTGACGTAGCACAGCCGCTGACAGACAGCTCAGAATTGTCGAGAAGCCCGTAATGTTCCCGCACGACCCGCCCGTTTCGGCCGAGGCACAAGACTTGATCAGGTCTTTCTGCACCGTGGACCGATCCCGGCGGCTAGGCAACATTAGCGGAGGGGCCGCCGTGGTCAAAGAACATGCCTTTTTCCGGGGCGTCAACTGGGACGATATCTACAACCGCCGCGTACGGGGCCCCATCATCCCACCGATCCGGTATCCGGGTGACGCCCAATGTTTTGACATTTACCCCGAAGACGACGGCAAGCGGGAACCGTACACGGACGACATGGTCCAGAAATACGACCAGTATTTCAAGGATTTTTGACAACATTTCGACAGACTTTTGTTCAGGCTTCTTTTTGCAGCTATTTTTCTTCTGTACGAATCATGCGCTGGGAGTTGTTTGCTCGGAGATGCTGGATCTCCGGGAGGGTTGTTTTCTTTCTTTTTCTTTGGCGTATTTTGATGATACTCCCATATGTAACTGTACCGAATGCGGACTGAGAGCGAGGGTTAAGAGGAGGAATGAAAGTCGACAGCCGCGACAGACGATGGCAAATGCTTCTAGTCCTCGTGTGTATTCGAGGAACTGGCGTACGCCAGTCCAAATGGCGGCGGGGGGATTCTGCTGGTCAAGCCCTGGATAAGCGACCACGGGAAAGGATTATCATTATTGGCGTTCAAGCGGCGTTCACAGGTTGCGTCTACCACAAAGGAGGCGAGCCCGTGAAGCTCATCTGGAATACCGGAGGAGAGGAGCTCAGATCAAGGAATAGAAGAGGAGCTTCAAGTTGCCTGGGTATGGATGCAAACCTCTGCTGGCGTATATCGTTGTTGCCCTAGCGCCGTGTGCGATGTGACAATATGTACAACGGAATAACGAGGCAAGCATGCTGGACAGCATGCGCCGGCGTCCATGCCATGGCTGTAATCCGTGCCCGGGGGAGGGCGGTTGTCTCATCTTTTCTTGGAGCTAGCCGAGACGGGCGTGGCACATGTCCGCGGGGCATTTGCTTGGGTGACATGGGCCACCGCAGTCACGTCACCTGGTTTGGACCAGGCGACGCGTTCCCATGGAGATGTAGAGGCCACTTAGAAGGGTCAAAGAGAGAGGAGACGGGTGGGTTTTTTTTCGATGTTGGCAACCCACCAATGGTCGTGGTAGTCTGGAATGCGGAATTACTGCGTAGAGAGGGATGGATGAATGTCATCATGGTTGCTCGGGTTAAGGGAAGGGGGGGTCGAACAGGCCGAGGAGGGAGTTCTACTTGAGAATGAGACTGACGACGCTGTTGAGTTGAGTTGAGTGATGTATGTATGAATGAAGAACGGCCGGATGCGCGGGTTACGAATAAGGTGCAGAAAGGGGCTTACCCTACCACCCCTACCTATGCAGGGGACTGCTGGGCAGCGAGCGTCCCGGTTGTCGACTGTCCGCTATGCCGTGTTCCGAGTTTACTGGCTTGGGGGAGGGGGTTAATGTTTTTTACAAAGATCCTATGAACTGAGAGTGAACTACCTTGATGGATCAGATATTGTTGGTTATCAATGTGCGCCTTGGTGTGAGTGAGAATGAATATCCGTACCTACCTACCTAGGGTGCAAGATAGGTACGAGGTAGGCGGGCTGTCAACTGTCACGCTGCAGATCGCTAGCAGTTCTCATAGGGCAGGCCAGACTCCTTCGGGCGAGGAGGTAGCGCAGATAGGTACCTAGCTGCCTACCTAGATAGGTGGGCAGGGGAGTACGTACCGGAGACTCTCTTGGCGGGAAACCTCCATCTATCCACTCGACTGCATTCAGCTTCAGTCCCGGCTGGCTCTGGCGCAGCTGCTACTGCACTGTTCCTCATCCTCCCATCAAACTTACCTACCTACCTACCTACCTGCCAACCTATTCTCCAAGTAAGACGACCCCTCCACACAACGCCGACTGTCGATTCCAACCTCATCTTCGTCTTCCTCCTCGAGGCTGGCCGACGCTTCAACGATTTTCCTTCAACCTTTCGTAACGCCAAAGATCGTTCGTTCCGTTGGCGGATAGCAACGCTGTTTCGGGTCTTGTCCCCTCTTCCCCCCTCACCCTCCAGGCCAGCAATCCACCGACTCGACCCAACTCGACCAAACCAGAATCATACCAGGATAGACCAGAATATACTCGACTCGAATCGCCTTAACGCGACCTTGCCCTATCTCGCCCATCCCACAATCTCCATTCCATCCGCCCAGTACTGGGCCTTCACTCTTCGGTCACTTCGAAAATAAGAATACCCCCCGACATGATCAGCTGAGTGCAACAGCTCTAGGATGTTCACTCTATCCAGCCTCGTGCAGAAGGCTCAGCAGCTGGTCGACCCGACTCAAGGTCTGAACCTGACCAACTCGGATAAAAATCCGTCCAAGTCGTCGCTCTTTCAGAACCAGTTTCGCCTTCCCAGCACCCAGACACCGCTGTACGAGATCAATGCCGAGTTGACCATCCCGCCCGCCAATGCCACCTACGGAGGGAAGGACCACGATCGAGGCTATCACTACGCTGGCAAGCTGCATCTCTCCGAGGGCTACATGTGCTTCTCCACAACCCCCTCGAGCTTCATTCAGTCGGCCAGCACTTCGACCAGCTCTGCTTTCACTGGCCAGACACACGGCGGGGGCCCGAGCGGGAATGGCTTCACCTTCCCTCTCTGTGCCATTCGCCGCGTCGAGAGGCTGAACAGCCAGAATTTCCAGGTGCGTTGGCTTACTCGACTCTGAATCCCGGCTTTGTGACCGTGACAGCAGTCCGTGCTTCCTCCACCCCGCAGGGCAATAGACTGACGAGCTGCTCTGCCACATAGTTTGCCTTGGCGATTACCACCTGGAACGGCATCACCCAGCAGAAGGACAAAGACAAGGAAACTGCCGCCGAAAAGGAAAAGAAGGACGGCAGGGAGCAGAGGATCACAATACACCTGGCCGGCACTCGGCAGGGCTGCGAGCGTTTTTGCGATGGCTTGAAGAAGGGCCTCAGGGCCGGCGTTGGCAACGTCGGCAAGTACAAGAAGGTTGTCGGCGAATGCTACTCCGAGTACCTTCTTAGGTCGGACGACAAGAAGAATGCGAGCCCGCCCGACGCCGGTTTGGGCATGATGTTCCGCTACCCCGGAGACCCCAAGAAGTTGCGCGACAGGGCCAAGATGCGCCTCTGGGCCGAATACCTGCGCGACAATGGCCGGAACATGACGCTGATCCGCCAGCCAACCTTCCACAAGCTCATCCGTGTCGGCCTGCCCAATCGACTGAGAGGCGAGACCTGGGAGTTGACCTCGGGATCCATCTACCTCCGGCTCGAGCACCCCACTCTGTACGCCGAGACACTGGCCAAGTACGAAGGCCAAGAATCTCTCGCTATCGACGAGATCGAGAAGGACCTGAACCGTAGCCTTCCGGAGTATCCCGGCTTCCAGAGCGAAGAGGGAATAGGTCGGCTCCGGCGCGTACTTACCGCTTACAGCTGGGTGAACCCCGACGTCGGTTACTGCCAGGCCATGAACATCGTCGTGGCGGCACTGCTGATCTACATGTCCGAGTCACAAGCCTTCTTCCTCTTGTCGTCACTCTGCGACAGGCTCGTCCCAGGCTACTACTCCACCACCATGTATGGAACCCTACTGGACCAGAAGGTGTTCGAGTCGCTTGTCGAGAAGACGATGCCCATTCTGTGGGAGCACCTGGTGAAGAGCGACGTGCAACTTTCTGTTGTGTCGCTGCCTTGGTTCCTGTCACTGTACATAAACTCCATGCCTTTGGTCTTCGCTTTCAGAGTGTTGGATGTGTTCTTCGTCGAAGGACCCAAGGTTCTGTTCCAGATCGGCCTTGCCATCTTGAGAATCAACGGCGAAGAACTGCTGGACGCCGCTGACGACGGTGCCTTCATTTCGATCCTCAAGGGTTACTTCGCTCGTCTGGACGAGTCGGCACATCCCAAGTCAGAGAACCCGAAGCTGCGCGCTGTCACAAAGTTCCAGGAGTTGATGGTCGTGGCGTTCAAGGAGTTTTCCGGGATCACCCACAGCAGCATCATGGATTTGCGGTTGAAGAATAAGGACGCCGTTCTCAGCAACATCGAGAGCTTCGCAAAGAGAACGGCTCTTCGGAACCTGGGCCCCGACAGCAAGCTCTTGGCGGCAGAAGAGCTGGGCGCCCTATACGATCGGTTCTATACCATTCTGTACGAAAGACAGCAACGCGAAAGCATTATCCAGCAAGAGAAGCAGCGTCGCGCGAAAAATGCACGACCTAGAGCGCGCGACGTTTTTGAAGCCAACGACGAGCACGTCGAAAAGGGTCGCGTGGCACTCGGTGCCAGCACCAGCCTGATGGATTACGACGCCTTTAGAGAGTTCCTTGCCAACATGGCCAAGTGGGCCATGTCCGACTCGCCCACCACGCCACGCCGAGATACCTTTGCAGACAAGGACAGGAACGCCTACACGAGCCGCCGACAAAACAACGGCATGTTGTCTCCTTGGGGCTCCAGCCCGGAGCCCGCCGACCACGAGTTCATGCAACGGCTCTTCAAGAAATGGGATGTCAGCGGCACAGGCGCGCTGACCCTTGCCGACGTCGTGGCTGGCTTTGCAAGAATCAAGGGCAAAAAGGACATCATGGGCACCATCACTTACTTCTTTGAGCTATATGACGATGATGGTGATGGTAAGGTTGACCGTGAGGGAATCTTACGCATCTCCGAGGCTTTACTGTTCTTGTCGAGGCGGGGACTTGAGGGGACCCTGAGCCCAAGTGCCTCTACCCTCACGCTCGGCACTCCGAACGGACAAGGCCCCGAGCCCGGCCTACCCGGCATCACGACCAATGAGAAGTTCCTGGGTAGCGTCAGTGCATTTATAAGACGGTGCTTCGAATACGCCGATCCGGATCACCCGAACAACAAGATTCACGAGGAAGAAAAGCACAAGTCTGGGGACGACGGCGGAGCGTTTGCCATTGGCGGCGACGACGACGACGACGACGACGAAGATGAGGAGGATCTCCTTGCTATGGACTCACCAACAAGTAGCCCGTCTAATGCAATGAAGTTGTCACCGGAGTCGCCGTCGTCGTCGGCCGAGGGCAAGTCTTACCAACCTGCCGCAGGGCAACGACGCGTCTCCAAGTCGCAATCAGAAGCGGCAAATGCTGCACTGGACCCTGCCAACCCTCTTCACATGACACTGCCGACGTTCCGCATGGTTGTTCTCGCCGATGAGCTCCTCGAGCAGTTTTTCGAGTCCTCGTTCCCGATGTCCTTCCATCTCATTGAGGGTCTGCTGTCCGTATCGACGCCTACGTCAACGCTCACGACCTTCTCCAGCCTAAATTTCGGGCGTGCGCCGGTTGCTGCTCTGAATCCCGCTGCCCAAGGGGCGACCCGTGGCCTTCGCGGAGTGTTGGACAATATTGTCACGGACGGCATGCGTGTCGCTGCGGAAGTGCGAAGGAGAATGGAGGAGGCGCAGAAGGAGCTGGAGAAAAACGCCTTACCCGGACAACGAGACGAGGAGGAGGAGGACGACGCAGACATTGGGGTAGAAATCGGCATCAGAAAGGGCACGGCCGGGGGCAGCGCCGACATTGAAAGACGCAGTGTCCGGAGCGAAGACCGAGATCTGCTCGACGGGGCAGATGCCGAGGCTGGGGCCAACGGCGGCGGTAAGGAAGGGCAGCTCGTGGACATTGAGCCGACGACCCGGAGCGATGCAGATGCCAAGGGTGTTGTTGAGTTTGAGGGCTGACGGCAGTTGGTCTCAACGTGCCACGCAAGAGCAAGCGCTGCACTCATTGGACAGGGAACGAACGTCTGAGACCGCGAGCAAGAGAGAGAGAGAGAGATGGGTGGCCACGTGACTAAGCTCATGGATGATGGTGCCGGCCTGATGAGGAGAAGGCAAGGGGTGGCGGTGGCAGTTTACAGGAGGACTTGGGAGGAATGCAAGGGGATTCAGGGAAGACGGACGGGTGGGTGGGTGGTTTTGGCAGTGGTGTTTTGCCTTTTGGCTGACTGGCTGGCTGTCTGTCTGTGGCATGTGTGTGTGCGGTCGAAGGAAGGTATTTGTGGGAATTGGGATTATACCTGCTAACGGGCTTACTAGTAGTGGGAGTACGTCAGGGGTTATGTTGCCCGAGAGGTAGGCGGCTAGATTACAAGGTCACTCGAGAAACCGATGTTGACCGTTAGTCGTCGGCCTGACTGTGTGTTGTCAAGGCATCATCTTGCCACGTGATGTAGAAGAAGATGCCGGTCACGCGGCGCAGTAAGCATTAGCGCGATAGGTGGATGGGTTGGAGAGGCTTTGGTAGAGTGTTTGTTCCACGACGAATAAGAAGTAGGTAAGAAGTATTGTCCATCCATCAATCACACAAGCTTATACATGGCTGGCTGTCTATCATTGGAGAGCTTATTAGAAACACGTCAATCTCCTCCCTTGAGAGGGGGGTGGTAAGCTGCCTAGCTAGCCCTCTGGCATGGAGAGTATCGAACATTTGGTTGAGATGAGGCTCGCAACCATGACCTCCTCCTCCTCCTCCTCCTCCTCGCTCACACCGCCATCAGATATCCTTGGGTGACCGATTGGATATGGGACCGAAGGATGTTTTACACTGAACCACGCGACTTATGTGCGCAGGAGGGAGAAGAGAGAGAGAGAGAGAGAGGAGGGGTGTGCCCTAGGGGATGGGTATATTTATGCCTCGGCTGTGACGGCGGGGATTTATCGCCAAGAGGGCCCTCAGGGCAGTCAAGTTGACTGTATCACTCGGGGGGGGGGGTGGTGTGTGTGATGCATTGCGTACCTTGTGGTATGGCATGCAACTGCAAATTTGACGGTGCCTAAAAGGGAGGGGAAGGGAGCTGATTGTCTTTTACCTACCTAGGTACCTAGGTACCTACCTAGGTAGGTAGGAGACGCGCGAGTTAGGTAGGTATGCAGGGACTCAGGGAGGGAGGCCTGAGATTCTACATCTACCTACCTAGGTACCTAACTGTAATTGACAAGTTAGGTACCTAGGTTACTGAAGATTGGGGAAGGTGCGTTGTTGATTTCCTTCCTTGTGGTAAGTCTTATTTTGCTTTCCTCGGCCTGGCGCTTTCTTGCCTCTTTAACAGTTTAACAGACACAAACACACACGCACACACACACACGCATATAGATGCACAACATATCCCTCGACTCGTTGCCACCGGATAGTTCCAGTCCACATTCCACCGCCGTTGTTATCATCGACAGCTCTCCGTCCCCCAAACCGGCGCCTCCCAGCTCAGAGGGACTCGCTCGACAGTTTGACATTCCACAACCCCTGCCCTTTTCTTACCTAGGTAGGTACCGAGCTATGGACAATACGGTGTCTCCTCTTGCATGTGTCCAACTTCCGCTCTGTACGGCATTGGCCGACCTTATGCCATCTCATGTCAGGGCAACGCCCCTCCTCCCCCCTTTTGCCTGAGCTAGGGCTGACATGCTATCTAATCAGGTATCTACAGACTAGGTACGTAGGTACCTAGGTTATGCTCCACACTTTTACAAGCCGTTGGTTACACTGCGTACCTAGAGTATTCACGCATTTCAAGTGAGTCGTTATTCTATCAGGAGTCCTGGTGTCTCTTTCCTCTCTCGTGACTTTGGCTGCCCTCGCAGGCTCACACTCATCGTGAGCCACACGCCGACACGTGCCTACACGTGCCTACCTAGCTAGGTAGGTAGGTAGGTACCTAGGTACACTGACAAACGCCCTCGAGCAGCCAGTTGGCCCCTAATCCTGCTGCCGACCCCCTGGGCCCGGAGCGTGTACAATCACATCATGTAAAAGCGACCACCCCTCACCACATTCCTCTCACTTCTTGGCCAAGTTCCTAACATGGCGCCCCTTCGACTTTGCTCTCCACCGCGCCGCACCGTCGGCAGGAGGATAGCGATACCGGTAACTGAATGCTCGTTTAACAGACTGCCCCCTAACGCCTCCTATACACGCAGCTTACATGCCACCGGGCATCAGAGCTTACTCGATCCCCATCCTCGGACATGTGCCTCACGACAATTGCGTCGAGCGGGCCCCGTCTATATTCATTCAAACTTCAGCCGCACGGCGAAATCCTTCCCTAGACCAGGATGGAAGAATGGTCGATGATATGAGTGCAATGTGGACCCGGCTCTTGCGAGACATCGTCAGACCTTCTGGTCCTTCTATCTCCTGTTCTAAATGGACTCGAGCACATCCCCATTTGCCCTATCCCGTGTGGAATCCAAAGTCGCACGCCGGTCGTCAAGTGCCGCCCTAGACACGCCCGTACCTGAACGGAGCACAACGTGGGAAGAATGGATGGCACCCAGGGGACAGATGCCGCCCACGGCTGGAACTGGTCATCTCCATTTCGCACATTCCGACTTTCTGGGACAAACGAGTCAACCGCTTCCCTCAAGAACAGAAATCTTTCAAATACGGCCGGTCTCTCTCACCTCGTTGCGTCTCTCTTCCTTTCTCTTCTCCCCAGCCCGCCCAGTCCGCACTCGTTTTCTTCATCCCACTCTTCCACCTTGGCCAACCCCAAGGTGCAAGCGGGTAGTCATTCGCTCTTCGTTGCTTTGATACTCCTGTTCCTCGACAGTGAGCCGACCGGAAGATTGACCGATACCCGATTCCAGATCACCAGCACATCTTGACAACCGCTCTCTGCCTTGCTGAATCTTTTCTGTTTCCTTCTTCGGAAATCCACCAGAAAGATGGTTCGGATAATGCAGGCGGCCTTCCTGGCCGCCTTGTCGTTTGCGACCTTGACCATGGCGGCTGGTAACTGCTATGATGCGGCTGCCTTGGACGGTGCAACCGAGACCAACGCTACCGCAATGAGTTACAATTTTTGTCGCATGTTCTGTAATGGCGAGACAAACAAGAACACCTACTACGGTATCACTAAAGGAGATTCTTGTTTCTGTGGCGACATTCTCCCTTCTCAACTCGTCCCCGACGCCGATTGCCAAGCAGTAGAGTGCCCGGGAAGCCCCAATCAGCCGTGTGGCGGTTCCGGCAATACGCCCATGATCATCTTCAGACGGGCGGACGCTTCTGACGCCACACCCACCACGACAACGACATCATCGGAGACCAGCTCGTCGACGACCTCTGCTACAGAGACGGAAACCACAACCACCACGGAGACTACAACCACAACCACCACGGAGGCGGACACTACCTCTACCAGTTCATCAGAGACTTCGTCATCAACTACAGAGGCTACAAGCACAACCACAACCACCACAGAGGCAGACACTACCTCTACCAGTTCATCAGAGACTTCGTCATCAACTACAGAGGCTACAAGCACAACCACAACCACCACAGAGGCAGACACTACCTCTACCAGTTCATCAGAGACTTCATCATCAACTACAGATGCTACAACCACAACCACCACAGAGGCCCCAACTACAGCTACAACCACTAGCTCATCAGACACTTCCTCATCAACCACAACTACCACTACAAGCACAACAGAGGCTGTAACAACAACCACTACGACAACTATTCCAGTTGAGACTTCGTCCTCATCTTCAACCACTACAAGCACAACTGAAGCTGGAACGACGACGACGACGACGACGACGACGACAACCAGCCCTGCTCAAACTTCGTCCTCAACCACCACAACTGAGGCTGTTACGGCTACCACCACGAACCCAGTTCAAACTTCGTCTTCGACTACTACAACTGGGGCTGTAACAACGACAACCACTACGAACTCAGTTCAGACTTCGTCCAGCACACCTAATTCTTCCCAGAGCACGCCGACGACGAGCAGCTCGTCGGGCACGCTGAGCCAGACGACTTCGGTTAACAACCCCACGTCGACTTCCACGGCTTCAGGAGGCTTCAGCAGCAGCAGCGAAACGTCAAGCCAACTGACTTCATCATCAACGTCTCAAGGCGCGGGATCCAGCAGCGGTACCACCAGCCAGCCAGGTACGACGACTTCTGCCACCTCCAACCCGGGAACTTCCAGCTCCTCGGGTGTCGGGACTACCCAGTCCACCACGTCTTCTGGGGCTGTGAGCCCAGGTACCTCGTCCACTTCTGTCAATGGCGGCAGCACAACCACTTCGACCGTTACCCCTGCTCCAAGCACTTCAGGCACCACGCCGCCCGTGGTTTCTTCAACCGCCGAATCATCTTCAACACAAGGACAGACGCAGTCGGACAACCCCCCCTCGCCCACTTCATCTGCTGATGGATCCTCCTCTTCGACTCCCCAGTCAACCATTTCCCCCGTCCCCGAGCAGCCCTCGTCGAGTGAGCCTGCACCCCCGTCGAGTGAGCCCGCACCCTCGCCAAGTGAGCCCGCATCTTCGTCCTCTGGAGTGGCTCCGGCTATGACGATATCTGTTCTCTTTCCTACCCCGGTGCCCCTCACGACGGTAACAAGAATTCAGCGTAGCGAGACCATCATCGTTGTGCTCACTAATCCCAACGGCGCCGCGGAGCAATTTCTTGTCACATCAGAGGGCTGCAGAGGCATTCCTGCTGGAGAGTCTCCCTTCGAGGGAACTGTCAACCCGCCGAACGCTCCCGATCTGGGTTCTTGCGCTCCCGCTTGCAGGGCCGAGGGTCTCTCGCTCACCGCCGTTATCAGGGAGGTGTGCTTCTGCGGATCGGTGCTTAGGGATCTGCCTCTCATTCCCCAAGAGCAGTGCGATGCGGCTATTGCTGCGTCTGCCTCGACCAAACGTCGCCGTCGGCGCTTCTCCAAACGTCAGGCTGGCACGTTCGAAGCCGCCAACGTTATTTCGATCATTCCTGCCAGCGACGTTGCGCTGCTTCCTGCGTCCACGACATTACCCGTGCCCAACTTGGCTTCTCTCCCAATCAACACCGATACAAACATTGCCTTCGTCCCTACCAACATTGGTACCGGTGGTGGCGGATCTGTCACGTCTGCCAGTGCTTCTGCTACTGACTTCATTCTGGCCATCGTCGGCGGCAGAGCGCCCAGCAGCACAAGCGTCGCGAGCTCTTCCAGTACTACAGCTTCGTCGTCTTCGGCTTCGTCCATCTCAGGCACAACCTCCTCCGGCACCACGACGTCAGGCAGCTCAACTTCTTCGGAGTCCACCTCTTCCGGCACTACAACATCAGGCAGCTCGACATCTTCGGAATCCACCTCTTCCAGCACTACGACGTCAGGCAGCTCGACTTCTTCGGAATCCACCTCTTCCAGCACTACGACGTCAGGCAGCTCGACTTCTTCGGAGTCCACCTCTTCCGGCACTACGACGTCAGCCAGCTCGACATCTTCTGGTTCCACCTCTTCCGGCACTACGACGTCGACTGACTCCAGCTCCTCTAGCACCACGTCCTCTGGTAGCACCACCTCTTCCAGCAGCACGTCCGAGTCGAGTTCGACAAGCACCTCTTCGCCAACCACCACCACCACCACCACCACCTCTTCATCGACCACTACAACAACCGCCACCACTACAACAACAACCACCACCACCACCACAACCACCACCACCTCTTCACCGACCACTACAACAACCACCACCACTACAACAACCACCACCTCTTCGCCAACCACCACCACCACCACCACCACCACCACAACGTCAGAAGACTCCTTTAACGGACCTGGTAAGCGCAAGCGTCAGGTTAGTGCGATCACGTACGTTGGCACTGGGGACCAGACGAACCCAACCAACTGCAACTTGGCTGCTGTCTTCCGCATCGGCGCTGGCGGTACCTTGACTATTGGTGGCACTCCTCTGTTGATCAACCCCGAGGCCCCCTTCGTGGCTTTGCGTGCCAACAGCGCTGGGTCGGTCGCCGCTACTTTCACCACCAACAATGGCCAATTCGCCTGGTTTAACTCTGCCTTCTTCAACGGTCAGGCGGGCTTCTGCCAGGACAGCAGTGGTCAGGTTTACGCCACTTTCAGGTACCCTTCGGTCGCTGCTAACGTCCCCGCTGGCTGCACGCCCGTTGCGCTGAATGTGACGCCTCGTAAGTGAAACCCTCAGTTGACTAGGAACTCTTGACTCACTCTACACTCCAGGCTCTTCTTGCTCGGCAGACGGTATCGCAACACCTCTTCCCACCTCTGTCGTGCCTGGCACCAGCGCGACCACCACGCCCGGCTCTACTCCCTCCACTCCCATCGTCAACCCTGGCTCCACCCCTACCTCTGGCGGCCAAAGCATCGTTCCGACTCCGGGTCCTTCGAGCGGTGCCTCGGGAGGCCCTACCAGTGGTGCTTCCGGTAACGTACCAACAAGCACCGGTAGCGGCACCAACCCCGGCGGAAGCAACACCCAACCCGGCGGAAGCAACACCCAACCCGGCGGAAGCACCAATCCCAGCGCTTCCAATGCTGTCAGCAACCCCCCGTCTGTTGGCAGTTTTGCTTTTCTGGGTTGCTTCACGTCCATAAGCTTCCCCACGTTCGAGTTTGTCTCGTCCGATCCATCCATGACTGTTGAAAAGTGTACGGCCGCCTGCCCTGCTGGCAAGAGACTCGCTGCCATGCTTGGTACTGAATGCTACTGTGGCGATGCCATTGACAACAGCCTCACCATTCTGGTGGCCCAGAGTGAGTGCAACCTTGCCTGCCCAGGCAATCCAGCTCAGAGCTGCGGTGGCCGCGCTCCTGCCAATCGTCTGGCCCGCCGTCAGGCCGGCGGTCCTCCCGTCGGTGTTCGACTCACCGTCTACGTCCGTGTTGGCACCCTCCCGCCTGTTGTCTCAACTGTCGTCAGTGTCAGCGTGAGCACCGGGCCTGGGGTCACCGTCTCCGTTCCTGTTACCGCCGTTGTCACCATCACTCCGGCTCCTAACCCGGTTCCGACCAACGGGGGCAGCGGCGGTGGTGGCGTCGGTGGTGGCCCCAACGTTGCTGGCACTCTTACGCTTCCTCCCGGTCTGTACACGGTCGGTGCGGCCACTCCTGGTGACCAGGTCTGCCGTGTCGTCAATCGCTCTTGGTTCATTGGCCAGACGTCGCTACTCCCAGCCTTGCCCACAGCAGCCTTTTAAGCAATGCCTCTTCGCAACATCCAGTTACCAGTTACGAATTCATCAGCATCAGATATAGTTCATGGATAGAATGGGGGAAGTGGAGTTTTCGCGGCTCACGGTGACGCTGTACCGCGGCCGTGTTATGATTTAGTTTGGTTAGAATCGAACAGTCGCGACCTCTGACAGCTGTGCCACTAGGAATGCAAACCCCTTTCTTGTAGTTTTTATTTTCTTCTTTGTTTGGGCTTTAATATGGATGGGATGAATAGATGTTGTCAAGTTGGATTGTTTTACACAATGTGACTTGTGAGGCAGCTGAGATGTTGATAGCAGACTCATAAGTGCTTGCAACTCGGAGGCGTAATAGGAGGTTGACGCAGGCTTGAGGTACAAGCTAATAGAGGACTGGGGCATGACGAAGGGTAGAAGATGGACGCACAAGTAATACGTGGGGAGCGAATACATGCAAGCAATTCAAACTCTATGCCTCTCTTGAACTGATGGTCGTGTTGGCTCGAACACTCTGCATTGTCTGACTATGCTCCCTGTCTGTCGCGGAGGAACCC
>PJEX01000194.1:0-19285 GCA_005350895.1 Colletotrichum tanaceti
TATTAGCCTCTTTATTAGCTATATAGGATATAGTTATATTATACTTACCTTTAAGAATAAGGTAGTTAATAGTATATTAAATATCTTAAAGGTCTAACTTATAAATATCCTTAGTAAGGGCCTTTAGGTTACTGTTAAAGATAAGTTTTTTATTAAAGATAATATCTCTTATTATAAATACTTTACTATAAAGGGGATTCTAAATATAGTATAAGTTACTTAAGGTATAGCTAATAAGATAACCTATCTATATATATAAAGTAAGCCTTTTAAGGTACTAGTAGTAAAGCTAAGTGTCTACTATAAGTATATATACTTTATAGCTATAGACTCTTAAATATAAAAAGTTAAGCTAAGTAAATTATATAATATCTTTACCTTAGAAGTATTTATACTATAACTAGTATAGAGTCTTCTAACTATAAGAGGCTTGCAGTATACAGTTATAAAGGTAGGTTATAGAGGTGTAAATCTTAAGCTAAAGGATATCTAGAAGCTTTATATAGATAGCTATACACCTAGCCTTATGCTTAATTATAGCTATAATACACTCTATAGTACTATTTTACGCTTAGGTATTTAGTACACTTACCTTAATATATATACTATATATATTAAGGCTTATAGAAACCTTATTATTATTAGCTAGCTTATTATTAGTCTTAATTACTTTTACCTTATAGCTATAGTATACTTTAAGTATAGTAAGGAAATCTATAATTATTATAAGTAGTATATCTATCTTATAAGTATAAAGGTAAAAGTCCTAAGTTAAGCCTATTATATAGTCTAAAAAAAGTATATAGGAGCAGTAACCTATATAGCCTACCTTAAGGTTATAAAAGTTAACTGTAAGGCAGTTACTAGGCTTTATATAAATAACTAACTCTTATAGGCTCCTTTAGACTATATAATAAGCCTTACTAAAGGTATAAGCCTTACAGTTAACAGTTATAATAGGCTTATTAAGACCCTAGATATATACCCTATAAGTAATATTATAGATCCTCTTAAGCGCCTCTAGGCTAGGGTGTCTAAGCTGCTAGTGCTAGGTAAGGAGGTTACTAAGGATAGGCTTCCTATAAGTAGCTATTATAAAAGTATTTCTTTTATACTTTAGGTATAGTACCTTATCTATATAATTAGTTAGTAGGGGGACTATAGCTATAAGTATAGTATCTAATAAAAAGGGCTAATAGTCTAGCACCTACTAGCTATAAATCTTATTAATATAGGTAATAAAGGACTTATCTACTTTATAGAGGTAATTATTACTTAGGCTTATATCCTACTATATCCTTTACTACTATAGCTTTAAGAAGGAGATAAGGTTAGTAGTAATACCCCTATAAAGGGTAACATTATATAAAGTAAGCTTAATAATGTAATTCCTATATACTTAGAGCTTAATCTCTATAGTACTGTATACCTTAATAGGTAGCTACTATATACCTACCTATATAAAGTTATCTATAGATATACTATAGAGGGTTTTAAACTATATAGTATTATTAAATATATAGATATTACTACTTAAGTTAAGTATTACTAACTTAGCTAAGTAGTATTAGCTCTTAGTAATATAAAAGGAGGCTATAGAAATCCTACCTTAGTACCTACTATAGAGTTAATTAGAGCCTTTAGCTACCTATCTTACTATTTAGAGCTTCTTAGTAAGGGTATTATTACTTTAAAGGTATATTTTAATAAGCCTTTTAATACTCTTACTAAAGGGTCTATTATACCTTTTTAAGTAAGGGAAAGTGTAAAAGTACTATGTAATAGTATAATAAGGGCCTATATAGAGCTTATAGGTTATATCTAAAGTTATATACTTTATAAGCAGTATCTTAACTATACTTACACTTATACTTAAGCGCTTACACTTTATAGTTACGCTATCCTTACATAAAAGTAGAGGGGTATTTACCCCCTTAGCTAATAATACTTCCTTTCTTCTATACCCTCTATAGCTATAGCCTTATCTACTATAGTTATAGTTCTTATAGCCTTTCTTTTTATTATTAGTTTCTATTAGTTTAGTATAAGTAGGCCTAAAAGTACCTTACCTAGCCTTTTTTATATACTTATTTTTATTAACTAACTATAGGAACTCTTAGATATTAGAGAGGACTATCCCTAGCGTTAGGTAGTTATTAAGTGTATTAGTAACCTTAGTATAGTAGTATATATAAGCCTAGCTTATAAAATAGGTCTACTAGAAGGATACTATAAAGGGGTTAAACTAGTTACTTAAAAGCTTAGCTCCTAGGATACTACTAGTAGTAGCTTTATAGAGTACTTTTTCTTACTTTATAAGCTAAGCTTTAACTTCCTTCTTAGTCCCTAGGTGCTTTATAGTTACTTAAAGGACTTTTTCTAATATAATATATATATTCTCCTTACATTTAGAAGTATATATTCCTATATAAGCCTAAAGGGTAATTACCTAGGCATTAACTTTATTATTAGAGGTATAGTAATAGAGCTTAAGGTTAATAAAAACAGTCTAGTATATCTATTCTTATAAGTTACTATAATGCTTAAGGCACTTCTCCTATATATATAGGTTATTATTATACTATATGTAGTACTCCCTATATAGGAGAAGGTTAGCTAGAGAGAGATCCTCTAGCTGTAATATATATTATAAAGCGTCTACTATATATAGGAGTATATAACTAACGTCTAGGGCTAGAGTTATATCCTTAAGCTCCTTATATAAGGGCTCTAGCTTAGGTTACAGCTATAGCTATAGCTACTATTACTGCTAGAGGGCTATAGTCTATAAGCATATCTTATATACTAAGACACTTATAGCTCTTAAAAGGGTAGTATTTAATAGGGTATTTATAGTAGTACTTATAGAAGTTATTATAACTACACTTATATATAGGTGATTACATATTAAGGGCTTTTCTAGCTTAGTAAGCAGCCTAGTAAGCGTCTTAGATATATTACATATAGTAATTAATAGGTTAATTATATCCTAAAGCTTATAGGTTTTTACCTTAGTTTTAAGCTAGTTAAACTAGAGAACCTAATTAGTAGGGCTATTAAGAATAGTCTTAGTAGTATTAGTAGATATTTTATAAGCTTATAAATAGCTTTATAGTACTCTTTATTATTAGTTTTTAAGTGTATAAGACTCTTAATTATTAGGTTATTTAGGGTAACAGTAATAGGTTAATTATATATATCTTTAGAGATATATATATAACTGTAACTATTATACCTTACTACTAGCCCCTAACTTAGGCCTATAAGAACCCTATTCCTAGGCGCCTAAGGCTATAACTAGAGCCCACTGCTCAGGAAGAAGCCCGCAGCAGTCCCTCCAGTATTCAGCAAAGGGCTAGCTACGCCAGGCTTAAGCCTATCTCCAGGCCTACGCCCCGTGCGCAACTGTTGCGCCCCGTGTGCGTACACCCTTCAATTCAACAGTTACACACACAACACTGAATACGCACCATTAATGCATAACCTTGATCCCTGTCACTTTCGACAGAGACACTCTGCGGGGACAAACTTTGGAGGCATCGTCTTCATTACTATCACCACCTACAGAGACAACGCCAAAATATCTGGGAATGGCCTCCCCAACCACACCCGGCGACGACCGGCCCTCGAGTCCGACGCCCTCCCAACTGCCCCCCGTCCCCGGGTCGCCGGTCTACTCTCTCGCCTCGACCGCGAACCCGCTCTCGTCCTACCACCTCCCGCTGCCGCCCCCGCCGCGGCCCGTCCACGCCGTCCTGACCAAATCCGACCTCGAGCTCTCCCAGACCGCCTACTCCGACCTCATCCACACCGCAAAGTCCTACCGCCTCGCCCTCGCCTCGCTCTCCACTGCCGCCTCCTCTTTCGGCTCCGCCCTCGAGTCTTGCGCCCGCCTGAAGGAGGCCCGCGCCGAGTCCCTGTCCTCCGCCTCCCAGCCCAGCGCCGTCCTGTCTGCGAGCTTCACCGCCGGCGCCAAGGGCTCTTGCACCGCCGACCTGCTGCTGTCCGCCTCGGGCGTCCACCACCTGGTCGCGAACCACCAGCAGATCCTCTCCGAGACCGTCTACCGCGACTTCGAAGTGCCCCTGCTGCACGAGCTGGACAAGTGGCGCCAGCGCGTCGACGACGAGGAGGAGGCATACGTGC
This sequence comes from Colletotrichum tanaceti, assembly GCA_005350895.1. NCBI lineage: Eukaryota > Fungi > Ascomycota > Sordariomycetes > Glomerellales > Glomerellaceae > Colletotrichum > Colletotrichum tanaceti. The sequence continues at coordinate 4,147 of PJEX01000194.1, forward strand.
GCGAGGTCAAGGCCCGCAACCTCGAGATCAGGCGGCTCGAGAAGGAGGGGCTGAAGCTCCACAAGCAGCGCCGCCGCGACGTCGGCAAGTTCAGGGCCCACCTCGTCGACCTGACGACCAGGCTGGACGGCCTGACGTCTCTGCACGGCGACCATGCCAGGACCCTGTTGCGCGAGAGCCAGGACACGAGCGGCCGCATCGTCGAGGTCTCCTGCAGCCTCGTCCGCGCCGAGGTCGACATCTTTGAGTCGCTTGCGAGGAAGGGCTGGAGCGGCGGCGGCCTGGATGAGCTGCTGGAGAGGGGCGCCGACCTGTTCGCGAGCGACGAGGTCGGCGATCACCATCACTCGGGCGTCGTGGGCGGCGGGACCGCCGAGGCGGCGAAGCTGTTCAGCATCCTCCCGCCCAAGAGCATCCTCGCCGACGCCGCCTCGGACGTAACGCGCCACGGCGGCGGCGGCGGCGGCGGCGGCGGCCATAAGCGGGGCGACAGCCTGCTGAGCGACCCGGACCGGTACCAGAGCCTCACGGCGGCCGCCGCCGCCGCGTCGCCGGGGCTCGGGGACGACAACGACGCCGACAGCATCTTCTCCGAGACCAACTTCAACAGGCCGCGCGGCGTGCGGCCCTTTTCGCCCCAGCCCATCAGGCGCCACGCTACCGACGTGACGTTTGACAGCCTCGGCGTCGGGCTGAGCGCGGAGTCGCGTGTGGTCGACAGGGTTGAGGAGGAGGTTCTCGTTGAGAAGAGCCGGCACGACGTGCTGAGGGAAGAAGAGCACGAGGGCGAGGGCGAGGGCAAGGGCGAGGGCGAGAGCCTAGTCGCTGGGGAGGCGTCTGCGCAGCTGTCGTCTCCTTGGGCTGACGAGGAACAGACTGAGGAGGCCGACAACAAGCAGACCCTAGGCGAAGAGGACGACGAAAAAGACCAAGGAGCTAGCCATCCCGCCGTGGAAGACGCCGACGAGGAGGAGGGGAAAATTGCAAACGAGACGGCGGACAGGGGACGACAGCCCGGCAGGCGGTGGAGTGTAAAGGAAGAGGACGACGCGTAGCTTTCCCCGAGGTAGCGGAGGGAGAGGCCTTTCTTTTCATTTCCCGAGAGGGCGGCTTGTTTTTTTGTTTCTTTCTTTCGTTTGGGCGGCGGCGGCGAAGGAGACTTGATGATTCTTACTCTTTTGTTTATACCCACTTAGAGGCGTTTGTTTCTATGGACGAGAAGGGGGGGGAGAGGGGAGTGAACGCTCTACCCCCCCCCCCCCCCACCCCGGTCTTCGGTGCATATATATGTAGTCTTACAAGTCCTGCATACAGGATACACCCATTCTATTCACCTTGTTGCTCTCCCTCCCTCTTCTGGCTCTTTCCCCTCTTCTGCGAGTGACCCCTCTCTGCTTCTGCTTCCACCTCAATTTCTATGAAAAAAGATTGAAAATGCACGCGCGTTGGTATTTGTATGGACATGAGAACTTTTCATTGACCCTCCTCCCCCTTCCCACCCGCCCAAACGCCATTCCCGATTCTCCCTCGGGGAAAACCAACGACCTGGACAACAAAGCAAATGCCTGATGACACTCTCAAAACATGCAGATGGCATTCCTACTTTCCCCTCCCTCCCCCCCTCTTCTCAACTTAGTCGTCCTTGTCGGCGCTCAGAATCTCGCCCCCGAACAGCCCAAAGGTCGCGTCCAGCCACCAGATGATCTTCCAGTACAGGCTGGCGCGGTTCCAGTCAAAGTCGCCGCTGTCGGTGCGCGGCACCTCGTTGCCGATCATGGAGCCGCTGAACCATTTGAGGAAGGGGACCATGTTGACGACCCGCTGCGTGTAGCTCTGCTGCGGCAGCAGCGCCTGCTCGGCCGGGAGGAGCCTAGCCTTCCGCGCCGTCGGGATGCGCCGGCAGAACATGCTGTCCTCGGCCTGCATAAGGGGCTGATGCTGCTGCTGCTGCTGCAACTCCGTCAAGGTCGCCGAGGAGTTGGTCGTGTTGGATATGGTGGCCGTCTCGATCGTGTTGGATGAGGTCAGCGACGTCGGCGGCGACAGGTCGCTCGTGGATCGGGTGTTGGGAATGGAGAATGGGTTGCCGCCGCCGTTCTTGCTGGCGGAACGGTGTTGGCCGCGCGGGGTCCTGTGGGTGCCGAAGCTGCCCGCCGGGACCGACCGCGAGCGGCTGTGTTCCTCATGGGTGGCGACGAGGGAGTCAACATCCGGGACGGGCTCGTCGCGGGCGGGGGGCAGCCCATGGTACGGCTCGGCGTGGACGAGGTAGCCCAACACGCGCTGGGGGCTGGCGTAGACGGCGGCGTCCGCGGCGTCGGCTGACTCGAACGTCACCTTGACCCAGTGCTCGCCACCATCTGCGCGATTGACCTTGGCGCGCTCTTCGCCCGTGAGCCCCCGGCGGCGGGTGAAGGCCGGGTCGCGCAGCTCCGACTTGTAGCGGCGCTGCTCGAGGGGTGGCTCGCGCGGGTAATCCTCGCAAATGAGGCCGGCAAGCTGTTCGTAGTGGGAGATGGCGGCGTACTGCTGTGAGGTCGAGCGGTAGCCGCGGAGGATAATTTCTGTCGGCACGTGGCGGGTGATGCGAGGCTCGGCAGCGGCGGGCGTGTCGTCGGCCGCGGAGGCCAACAAGGGCGCCTGGGAGAGGCCAGACGTCTTGCGCTGCGGGACAACGGCGACCCCGGAGGCGTTTCCGCCTGTGCCTCCTGTTGTGTTCGTTACTGTGGTTGTCGAAGCAGCAGCGTTGTTGGTGGCGACCCGTGTAGAGATCCATTCTCCAAAGACCTTATCGGCGGCCGCGATCGTGGGGTCTTCGCGACGACCCGCGGGGGTTCCTGTTCGTGAGCGGGAGCGGCGCGTCGACTTGCCGAAGGAGCCTGTTTCTGCGACGCCGCGGCGATTCCTAGCGCCAGGGACACCTTCTGGCCTTTTCGCGAGAAAGGTCTTGGTTAGCGGGATGACATTGGACATGATATACCAGGGGGATGGGAGGGTTTCAAACATACTGAGGGAAAACCATGGCGTAAGGACGCTTGATGCCGTCATCGCCGACATAGAGTTCCTCGTCGGGGACGTTATGGAGGATGAGGGGCGCCATTGTGTCGTTGGTACGAGGAGGGCGCTGCCTCGGATGAAAGGTCGGACGTGAGCTGCTTCGGGATGGTTCTATCAGTCGCAGAACACACAATTGCGCTGTGTTTTGCACGCCGCGATAAAGAAATAGGTCGAAAGGAAGCGGGTGGTGGCCGTCGAGGTGCTGTTATACCTTCTTCAGCGCGCGGGTGGTGAGGGACAAAGAAATGTCTTGGCCGTGTCAGATTGCAGTTCCCGTGGCCTCCATTGGTGATGATTTTCTGATGCGAGAAGGCCGTGTCCGAGCAACGGCGGATTATCTGGCTGCCGGGTTCCGGCATACCCTGGTTCCTGAGCTACGAACCTAGGTATCTAGGTACCTACCCATGCAGCCATGCCAGGAAGCTTGGGATCAGATGTCTGAGCGTCCCGAGCTTGTGGATCGGCACATCGGGAGTCTGCTTATGTCATATTCTGCCGCGGCTTCGACGTCAACTAACATACCTACCTATCCAAACGGCAAGACCAGCCAGGTTCATCAGGCAACAGCCGCCATCCTAACACAGAGGCCGTTCAAGACTATAGATGATCCAATTACTTCACTTACTGTCACCAAGGCCCGTGGCTCAATGGGATCACTAGGTACGTCTGTGAGTTTCCGAACGTCCCAGGCCACGGGTCGTGAGTTCGAATCTCACTGTAAAATCCTTGCATCGTTACACCTGGGGCTGGTAAGAGTCTCCTGGGATTTTCGTAGGCCCATATCTTCGGTTATGGGCTAAGCTTTTTGGAGGCGATTTTACGTTTTTATCGGGGCAGCCAGCGTGTTTGGTATTGTCAATCGCGTCGCAGTTGTTGGTTGCAATAAGTTGACAACCGACTTTCTTCCAACTAGTAATAACACCACGATACAGCATGTACCGAGTAACTGGGACAGGTCTATCTTTCATGACTGTTGACTTGAACATTATAATTTCTAGTATATTTTCGGAACCTCGCAAGCGGATTTCAATGGCGTGCTCTGGAACGAACATCCGCGCAAAATCGCCAGGTGTCCGTCTCTATGCCGACATGATACACATAGTTGAACAACATACTCCCATCTCTTCCAATTCTATTCTTCTGTAATACCTACTCTCTTCAAGCCGCATTACTGTCCGAGACTACATTTTGCTGCCCGCAAACCCTTAGCCATACATGATGAGGGTTTTAGACGAGGTAGTGGCGGACATTTGACAACGCAGATTGACTAGAGTCCTAGACACACTTTGCATGTAATTGAAGTACGACAAACCAAGGTTGGCTGAATGCTCCAAAAGCCAGTGATGAGCATTAGAAATATTCGGAAGCCAGCTTTTGTTTCCAAGGCAGTTGTCTGTCTTACTTGATCGGTCACCATGCCGTAGCCTGTCATAGCTAAGTCTCTTGACTCTTCCATAGTGCATGTGTTGACATTGACAAAGTAGGTACTCAGCGATGTTTCCCTGTGTAATAGGATTAATAGCCTACATAGGTAGGTAGTTCAGGCGATTTGATAACTACCAAAGTGATCTTGGCGACAAAAATGGAGACTTCAAAAAGGAGAAGGACCGAGCTGAAAAGAACAGAGTGATTCCGGGAAAGTACTACTGAAGGTAGTTGCCCAAACTGGCAGGCAACCTTCCCCCCAGCACGCGACGCGAGGTACTTAGGTAGGTAGACAGGCAGCTCCTTCTCCACCTCTTTAGGTCTCCCTCTCGCTCTTTCTCAACTGAAACCTTCCAGCGACACCACGATCCTTTTCGATTTCCGCTCAAGCTGCCTGTGCATTGACTTGAAAGGACCTGGACAACAACACGTCACATCACCATCCGCCAGATTGGCGTTGACCTCCTTTGTAAAAACCGTCATGTTTTACAGCCACGAGAGTCAGTCACCTCCTTCGACCTGTTGGTCGCTGTGTAGCCACGCCTCTAACAGCTTGACAGTCCTCACCAGCCGCCAGTTCGGTGTTGCGACCATTTGGTATACATGAACCCTGTTACCCAGGTGATTTAGTGCTCACAATTGTCTTCAGGGTTGTCGCGACTATCGGTCCTCGCGGTGGCGGCTCACGGAAAATATCCAGGAAGGCCATCGAAGAGGTTGATATTCGAAAGGCCTGTGAGAAGATCATAGAACCTGGAGCGCCTATCTCTCTCCGTCTTCAGAGCAATCTTCTCTACGGTGTTTCACGTGTGTACTCCTCGCAGTGTCATTACATGCTCACCGACGCGGAGAAGGTGCAGACGTTGATGAGAACCTTCTTTCGACTCATCGCCAATAACGAGACCCGCCCCAACGCTGGAAAAGCAAGGTACGAATGATCTTTGATTTGCTTGCCACACTCTTGCTGACCACGCCCGGTTCTCAAAAAGACGTGAACAGATCACCCTTGGCGACGACCCTAGCTTTGTCCCAAGCAGCGTCATGCCGCATTTCACCATCGACGACGACGGCAATCCTTGCTTCGTACCTGGAAGTTCAAGTCGCCAATCGTCGGGCGGAAAGAACAAGTCACAGTCCCAGCTTAGTCCTTTTCCTGACCCCATCAACTTCTTTCCCGAAGGTCGAGAGAAATCTGTTCTCAACCTCGATATCTCTCAGTCGCTTGATGGTCTGGATTATCGTTTGCCCTCTCCATTCGCCAACTCCTCCGCGAAGAAGACACAGCTTCCTCGCACAAGAGAGGACATGGAGATTAACATGGACACGGGTGCGTTTGGCGCTCTGGACGAGTCTGACAATTTTGGTGGTGTGGAACTCGACATCGACGAAAATGGTGCCATCATCCTGGACGATAATGAGCTTGAGCTGCCATTCCTCGGCGCAATCGACATGGCAGATGTTGGGGCCCCGTTCCAGTATGAAAATGCCCAGACTGGCCAGGCGATTCCCCGTGACGCCGAAGGCGACGTCCCCATGATGGGCAGTGACCCTATCGATCTCCTGGGTGATCCTGCCTCCCCGATCCCCGAGTCGCCCGAAAACGGCCAGAGAAAGCAAGCTACTGCCGCATTCAAGAAGCGTCGCCGTGTGCTAAAGCTCGACGATGAAGGCACTACGATCTCACGCTCGGTCCTCCGAGGCTGGCAGGAACAATATGTTGAAAACGCGGAAAGAGCCACCAGCAAGCACAAGGGCGTCACGCAAACCCAAGCCCAGAGCAATGCATACTTCTTCACTTTCGGACAGGGCATCGGAGGCGTCGGTCGCAGCACAGGGATTCCAGGAACCAACTTCCCTCTAGCAGATATATTCGCTGGCGATGGTCTTCGCAACATCATCTATGGTCCACCCACTGAAGCGGAGCAAGAACTGCAGACGCCTTCGCCCAGAGGACGTCGAAGAAGAGCAAATGATGCCTTTGACCAGATGGATCATGCAATTGAGTCACGCAACGTGCGTCCGAGAATCGACGAGACGCCCCAGCAGGGACGTTCCGTAGACGATGTTGGGGACTACGGCGTGCTTGGCGACGAAACCATGCCGGAGATGGGAATGGAGGCTGCTCAGCCCATGGACGATCATCATTCGTCTTCCATGATGCCCTGGAACCGGACACCGTCGATTGGCCGGGCCTCTTCTATCACCGGCCACAGTGCTCAGCGCCACGAGCGAGCCAACCAGAAGCCCGCCATCCTCCGCCGAAGCAGCATCGCTCTTTTCGAACTACAAGATGCCCCGGGAGGCGACCTGGGCGCAACTCCGATTGGTATGCCTGGCTCTCGAGACTTGGGATCAGGCGGTCTTAACTCTTCGGGTAACGCGGTCAACACCCAAGATATGGACGAGAACGACTCCCACTGGATGCGGTCCACACTGGACACTGCAAGCGTGGAGTTTTTGAAATGGACCGAAGAGGAGGTCAAGCAGGCAGGTCAGGCCAAAGAGGGAGACAACAACGAGAACCGGCGATGGGTCGATTTTGACCATCTCGTTGACCCGGCGAAGCAAAACCACGTTGTTGCGACCCAGGCATTCTACCACATTCTTTCACTGGCGACGAAGAATGCTATCTGTGTGGAGCAGCGGGTAGAGAACATGCAGCCCTTCGGACCGATCCGAGTTGGACTCGACCTGACGGCGCATCTTGAGAGCACGGAGTAATAGGATGGAGCGGCGGCGTCTTTATCGCGGAGTCTCTCACAGCGCGGCATCACCTCGGCTGATGGCGATGCAACCTGTTTCTGTTTTCCTCCTTTTTTTCTTCTTTTTTCTCTCAAGCGGCATCAACTTTGGGGGGCAACTTGCTTTTAAGAGTTCGGAGAGGAGGCCGTTTTTCCTTCTGCGGTTTTGTTTTTTCGAAGTTGCATTTGAAAACCCGTTTGTGGTTGAGAAATTTCGAGACAGAATTCGCGAGGTACGAAGCGGATTGGAGCGCGGACAGTCTCTTCACGTATATGGGCCGAAGGCCAGAGGAGGTGATTTTTCTCCATGACTGGACGACGGATCGATGGATTTGGGAAGACACAGAAACTTGCTATTTCGTGGGAACTGGAATCACTCACATACACACAAAGACTTGCAAAGCGTCATACACATTAGCTAGCTACTTTCACACATGAAAACAAATCAGGTTCAAAAAAGTTGTTGCGTGCCCATTGAAAGTCGTCGTCTTCATTACTTCGTACAGCCAGGTAGGGTAGTGAGAGAGAAAGAGAGAGTGCGTGATAAGCATGCATCTATCTATCTACTCATAAGCATCATCGTCATCATCCACGCCCTCGCGATCCTCAAACTTCATGTATTGGATGTCGGGGTCGTCTGCCACAGGACCCATTACGTTTGCCCAAGCCTCTCTCACAGACTCCAGAGCTGTGTCGCTGAAAGCAAGGTCAAACGGGAGGCTTGGAAGAACGTCCGAGGCGTCCGCGGAGACCGAGGGGGGGGAGGGCTTGGCTTGCTGATACGCGACCCTGTAGATGGCCTGCGGCTGGTGATCACTGTCGCCAAGGGCAGAAAGCAAGGACGCCAGAGCCTTTTTCAAGGCTTCGGCCGAGCCAGGAGCTTCTGGTGTAACGAAATATAGGACGCCTACGATAATGACAGAGTCAGTTGCCTGATACGAACAAGAAATTTGCCAGATCAAAAGTGTGGATAAGGGTGTGCATCAGTATGACAGGAATTGTCGTCAAAGCAAGGCTCAGACAATGTAGATAAGAATTTTGACTGAAATCATCATGTACACATGGATGGGTAGGGATGGGTTGGGACTTGGTTGGTGACTTACTCTGGCCAGAAGGGCATTCACCACTCTCGCTCGAGTGAGCAAAGACGTAGATGGGGTTCGGCGAGGTGACCTCCGTAACGGAAGCAGCCGGGAAGGCGATGACCGCCACGGCAGGGGTGGGTGACCCCTCGACGACGGCCTGGAACAGAGAGGAAAGCGGCGAGTTGACGACAGCTATCAGTCTGCTCACGCGCTGGCTACTGGACGTCACGTCTTCGGCGCCGCGAATGAGCGTACGGGATTTAACCGTGATATCGCTGGTTAAGTCGAGCTCGAAGCGAGCGCCGTCTTCCTGCACGTCGACGCGGCGCGTGGCTTTCACACCAGTGCCCAGCATGTAGACAGCACCACCGACAGCACACGCACGGCAGCCGACCTGCGCAATCTCGGAGAGACCGCCCCATTTAGGGTATACCGCCGCGAAGCCGGGCCCAAAGGCGCCCATGGATGACAGGTGTCTGTGGATAGCCGCCAGGCCGTCCTTGGTGTCGATTTTCCCGTCCAAGCTCAGGGTCAAAGTGACTATGTACGTCTGCAGGGCGGGGTCGAGCTTGAAGTCGGAGGCCAGGAACTCCGACAGAGGCTTGTCGGCGTGCGAAGCCCACGTGGCCCGCTGCTCCTCCGCATTGTAGTCCAAGACGAACTTGAGGAACTTCATCAACGACCGCTTCGCTTTGGAGGGAATGGCGGTGGTGGAGAAGACGGCCTCGCGGTTGGAGGGGATCGGGACGATGCTCGGCTTTCCGTCTGCGGAGCCGCTCGAGGCCGGGGTGTAGATGAAAAAGGACCCGACGGCGAGGAACTCGATCTGCCGGAAGGCGCGGGAGGATACGAGCTGTTTTACCAGCTCGGAGCGGGTGTGAATGATCTGGGGCGCGAGAGCAAGGGAGTACGCTCTCGGGAAGGACAGCGAGGGTCCAGAACCGGCCGCGATCTCCGGCTTGGTCACGGTCGCCGACGAGAAGACTCGCCCAGGGCCGACATCGTCAGCGGCGGCGTGGGCGGCAGCCCATTCCTCGACCTCCTGCAGGCTGAAGGCGGCTTCGGGACCGCCGTAGTATTCGTTGGGGTCGAGGTGCAGAATTCGCTTCCCAGACCGAGAGAGGGCTCTTTTTACGACCGCCGGAGAGGGCTGCGTCAGTCAGATCGAGGCTTTTTCCTGGTGAAAAACGACGATGCCGAACGACGAGATGCAGGAGCAGGAGGGAGTGCAAAAAAAGAAGCAGAAGGAAGAAAAAAAGAGCTTACAAGGCTAGCAGCGACTGCTGCAGGCCAGTACCGTGGAGTATGACATCCCACGTCTGCTCGGCCAGCGATTCCATGGTGGAGAGGAGGAGGGAAAGGCAGGATGATCCGGGAGAGGGAAGAAGGCCAAGAGAGAAAATTTGCGAAAGAATAAAAGAGACGGGGTTGGAAGGGGAAAGACGAGGGAAGATTGACGATTGAGGGTCCCACGGTGGGGAAAACGGAGGCTCCGGCGCTCCGCTGCTTTGTGCGGGCCGTACTAAATACGGACGGACACTGTTCCAATGACACTGTGCTCGTGTCGCCTAAAATTTCGTTCGTCGCGTGGCGCCGCCATCTCCCATTTCCTTCCTCCTTCACCATCCGCCCGGTAAACCAGCCGCGAGTCGCACTCGGTCGATTCGCGGTTCATGAGGGCCTTTCATTAGGCTTCCTCGCCGCCGGGCGGTAGAAGGAATCCTTCCCTAGTATCTACTGCCTTGGAATAACGTCTGAAAAGGTGGCTCGAATTGTGGAATACATTATCACGGCCGATGGATGCTTTCTAGACTTTGGTGACGATCGGGGGGACTTTGGTGTCAATCGGGACTGTGACTATTGAAAGCTTCGCTTGGCCAAGGCGGATCAATTGGCCTGACTGACGCCAGACCCTTCTTCCCGTGCTTGCTGGTTCAATGCCGAGAAGCCTGTGCTACCTATGCTAGATGTGGCAGAAGCAAGCCGAGTTTCTCCCAGCATTTCCCATCTCCGTCGTCATTATCACTCTGCCTGCCATCTCGAGCCATGGATTGTACATGGTAACCGAAGCCGGTGCGGTCGGTCGGGTCAGAGCCCAACCCGTGCTTATCCCGTTGCCATATCCGTGCCGTTTTGAGAGGTTTGGAAGCAAGTTCGTCGTACCATTGTCGTATCTCGTCGTATCTCGTCGAATCACTAAAAGAACACGGCCCGTCCGCTTAGTTGTCGGAGCCGGTCTCGACCTCGGCGGCGTGCTGCGGTCCGTCCACGACGGCCATGGGGACATGTTTGGTGGCGGCGCATCCCTTGCTCATGCCGTCCTCGGCGTTGCAGCAGCTGAGGATCCGCAAGGCCTTGGGGTCGGCCTTGAACTCTTCGGCCGCGTCCTCGACGGGGTCGAACCAGATGTAGCCGTCCTTCTCGCACTCGATCAGCCAGGAGCCTGTTCGCATCGTGAACTTGGTTAGTATCGCGCGACAACAACACGAAGAAAAAAAAAATACTCCATCAGAGTCTTCGTCCTTCTCTTCTTCTTCTTCTCCTTCTCGACTCACCCGGATGAAAGGAGCACGACCTGCTCAGGTTCTTCTTCTCCTCAAACGCCTCGTGGCACACCTCGCACAGCTTGATCGCGCGCTTGATCGTCTTGTTGGGTGCCTGGCCCGGGCCGACCTGAGACACCTCGGACGACGCGCGGGTGCACGAGCGGCGGCTGCGGCGGTTGGCGGCGGCCTCGGCCTCCTGGATCTTCTTCTCGTCGAGGTAGTCGAGCACGGTCTCGACGAAGGAGCGGGTGGGCGCATGGCCGCAGACGGCGGCGAGCACCTGGACGAGCTCCTCCTTCGAGGCCTCTCCCAGCCGAGCGTTGAGTTCAGCCATGGTCGAGCCGATGATTGTCGACGATGATAGTGCTATTCTGGTCTGGAGGGAAGAAAAAGGGGGGGTAGGTTGATGATGATGATGATGGGTTTCTCGATGGATCTGAATCGCTTTGTTTCCGTTTCTCTTAGTACTCTTTTCTTTCCAAGGCTGTGTGAGAGGTTGAGGGGAGTCCTGAAGATTCGGATGTGGAGTGGCGCTGAAAGAAAGAGAATCCAGGTCAACGGGCTCATGTAGGTATGCGCTTATCTTCTCACGGTTTCCGCACTGAGGACAACGTGTGGATGAATGAAAGGGAAGGCGGAGAATACCATCAATGCTCACACAAGGAGGAGGGTCCGTTTGCCATCGTCCAGTGATTTGGATATGGTTGTGGTGTAGAATTAGGAGGCTGGCTGAATATCGTAAGAAACGAAACTCTTCCTCCTCCCACCACCCCTTCCCAAGTCTTGAATTCTTCTTTTTTCTTTTCTGGTGGGTATCATTATCTTCATGCCATGGCCTTCCAAACCTGCTCCCATCTCCGCTCCGCAACGCCCACAAACTCCCGTATGAGCGGCGGCTGCAGCACCGTGCCCCCGTGCTTCGATATCGACAGCACCTTGGTGTCTCCTCCGCTCCGGTCCACCACCGCTGTGATCTGCTCGTCGCAGAGACTCTCCTCCAGTGTGTCGAGGTCGACGAGCGTCCAGAACTTGCCGGCGGCGGGAAGCTCCGCCGTCTCCTTTTCCGCGAAGACGCCGGCTGTGCAGGCGACGGGGAAGCCGTGCAGCGTCAAGGGTTTGGGCTCGTCGCGCGAGCAGATGACCATCTCGCGATCGGGGTCCCAGCGGGCGATGGGAATGGTTGTGTCGCGCAGGGCGGCGAGGATGGCGGTCCAGGCGACGTCGAAGGGGTTGCCGTCAAAGGAGATGAAGAAGATGTCGATGTAGAGGACCCAGTATGCCATCACGGCCTTCTCGCCCTCGCCGCTCGTCTCCGCGTCGCCGTCCATCTTGTCGTCATCGTCGTCATGCTCCGCCTCGGCACTCTCGGCGGGGCGAGTGTACCATATTCTCAGATCCTCCGGGTCGACGAGCTTGGAGGAGTGCAGCAACGAGTACACCCTCGTGCTAAGAGTCTGTGCGAGCGTCGTGGGGGGGACGCCGGGCAGAAACTGAGGCGCGCAGCCGGTGGCGAGCTCGATGTTGGGGACGAGCAGGTCGTAGTCTTTCAGCTCCGAGCTGGGCTTGGTCTCGTCGAGGTTCGCAGCGGTGCGGAAGTTGGGGATATCGGCGGCGAGGATGGTCTCGGCGCGCACGCCGCAGATGACAGTGGTGTCGCCCGTACGGACGACGGCGCTGCCATTGGCGTGGGTCAGGCTGGAGGTGTTGACGTTGGGAATGCGGGCTTCGTCGGGGGCGCGGCCGTTGCTTCTCGCGGCATTGGCGGGAGCGGGCGGCTGGAGATTTGCGAGGAGGAAAGGGTGAGGCGAGAGCTTTGCGAACGTGTCGCGTGGAAGACCCTTTGAGGTGGCCATTTGTGTTCGAGATCGTTCCGGTCGGTGGGGGGGGGGGGCAGATGATTTCTCAATTGAGGTCGAGAAGGGTGGACTTTGGGTTGAACGAGACGTCAGACACATACAAAAACATACACAGAGAAGGGAAGTGGGATGAAGTGAGAGCTGGAAATTTTGGGTGGGGCCGGAGGTCGGCGTCAGTGGCTCCGGTGGGGTCAAACACCCCCGGGCGGTGAATAATACAGGTCATTTAGCAGCTGGCTGCCGGAAGGGCCAACCAACCGTCTCTCTCTCTCTCTCTCTCTCTCTCTCTCTCTCTCTCTCCAACAAAGCGAATCCAACGCCAACGCAGTACGGCTGCTTGAATATATCCTCCAACCTGCTCTCGAATACATGACCGCGGGGAAGAGTGGCCCAGGCCCCAAAGACACTGGAGTCTGCGGAGGAGTCTGCCGAGCTAACGATATTAGTTGACTCTACCTGGTTCAATCTGACAACTTGTTAGACACCACTCAGTCAGCTATAGAGAGGTATTCTTAACTTGGCTAAGCACTCACCCCCCAGCTCAAGGCATGATCATGCAGAGGTCATCAAGAAGGCGACTGAACGTCCCACACTCATACTGTCTACGCGATGCCGAACTCCACCGCCATGTTTTTTTTAGAATACACCTGCTGATGTAGAGCAGTCGACGGCCAGGTCTCCCGGAATTTCCACGTTGGCTTCAAGTCATCGGCTTTCTTTGAGCCGAAACCAGGGCCGATGCTAGACTAGACTGCCTTATCCAGGCTCTGCGCCTCGCACATCTTCTTGTACATCCCCCGCAGTTCGATAAGCTCCTCGTGCGTCCCCGACTCGACGACGCGGCCGTCGTAGAAGACGCAGATCTTGTCGGCGTCGCGGATGGTCGACAGCCGATGCGCCACGGCGACGGTGATGCGGTCGCCCGTGCCCGCGGCCTCCATCAGCGCCTTCTGCACCAGCTTCTCCGACTCGGTGTCCAGGGCGCTGGTCGCCTCGTCCAGGAGGATCACGTTCGGGTGGCGGACGAGGGCCCTCGCGATGGCGATCCGCTGCCTCTGGCCCCCGGACAGCTGGCTCCCGCCCTGCCCGCACGGCGTGTCGAGCCCTTCCGGCAGGGAGCTGACAAAGTCCCAGGCGTTGGCGGCGCGGCAAGCGGCCTCGATCACGGCGTCGTCGTCGTCGGCGGCGGCGGCGGCGACGGCGTCCTCGTGGGCCACCAAGTCGATGCCCAGCTTGATGTTCTCCCGGATGCTGTCCGGGAACAGGGTCGGCTCCTGCTGGACGATGGCCAGTCTGCTTCGGTACGAACGAGGATTGAGGCCCGTGAGGGGGTCCGAGTCGTCGATCACGATGCATCCGTTGGTCGGGTCGTAGAAGCGCTGGAGGAGGGAGACCATGGTCGACTTGCCGCAGCCGGAGGCCCCGACAAACGCCACGAACTGGCCTCGATCGATCTTTGTCGCGGCGATTAGTTAGCAGCATCCGTTTGAACTTTGGCGTCTGCTTCCACGCACCTTTAGCGATATCCCCTCCAGAACCCGGTTGTCCGGCGCCAACGGGTACGAAAACCGGACGTCGCAAAAGTCGTATGAGCGGCAGTCCGCCGCGGGGCCCTTTGACCTGTTCTCCTCCGTGTCCCGGATGGTCGGTTGGAGACTCATGAGCCAGAAGTAGTAGTTGGCGGCGGTGTTCGCCTTGGTGAAACCTGAGTTTTTCGTGTGTGTGTGCCGTGGTCAGCAGGATGGACCCACGAAGCAAATCGAATCGATAGACGCGACTTACTGCTCGAGAAGCTGAAGAGGGTGGCCCCGGACTGTCCGGAGAAGTAGATGCCCATGAAGGAGACGGCGAACTGGTAGAAAGTGATGGCTCCCTCCGAAGCCAGCTTTGCTCCCCACCTGTGAGTTGAGATGATGTAATATCATCAGTAAATGGTGAGAAAGGAAAAAGAGAAGGGAAAAAAGAAGGAAAAAAAGAAGAAAAAAAACAACGGAGCCCATCCCGCTTGCTTACCAGAACCCGAGTGCCAGGATGAAATACTCAATGGCCTGTGTGAGAGCGAACCAGACCATCATGTTGCACAGAGGCAGGAGAGAGCCCGAGATCGCGGCGTCGAGCTCGCCGGTATACCTCTGCAGCAAGCTCCTCTCGATCGCCAAAGACGACACTGTCCGGATGGCGCTCACCGTCTCGGAGGCCACCGAAGCACTGGCGGAGAACTTGCTGTCCATGTCGGCATCCATCTTGGTCTCGATGCGGATCCGGGCGTAGCCCGCCAGCAGCATCGGGGGGATGCCGGCGAAGACGCCGACGAGGCCGAGCTTCCAGGACACCGCGATGGCGAGGATGCTGCTGGAGACGACGTTGATGAGGGACATGGCGACGAGGGCCACGTTGAACCCCATGAGCTCGGTGACGGCTTGCGTGTT
>PJEX01000194.1:34564-58624 GCA_005350895.1 Colletotrichum tanaceti
GGACCATGATATCCGACGTGGTCCCCATATCTAGCCTGTGAGTGAGATCGAGCTGGCACCCCCCCCCCCCCCCCCCCCGTGATGGCAACAAATTACTGACGGTGAGTAGGACGGCCGTTTACTACAAAATCGGAGCAGTCGTGCTTGGGGGAGAGCTCGTCGTCGCCCCCCTCAGCGCCTATCTGCTGAGCTATAACCCCTGGCTCCCTCTCACCATCGGCATGATTCTCTTGGTTCTCGGAACGTGTCTACCGCCCTTCATTCCCGAGACGCTTGAGCTGCGGCGGGCCGCCGATGAGGAGGTGGAGCAAACTTTCCACCGGTCCGAAGTTGGCGCCAAGGGCAAGCGCGCGCTCAAGGAGCAGATCGTCTTTGCTGTGAAAAACGACATGGGCCACGTTTACAACTTTCTCATCAGATCCCGCAGGATCATTGGTCTGGTGGCGGGGTTCAACCTGACATTTGTCGTCAAGTACGTCAAGACGGATATCATGGCGCAGTACGTCCACAACCTGTTTGGTTGGTCTTGGGCAAAGGTGAGTGACCGACCCCCTTTACCGAATGGTTGATTCCATGATGCACGAAAAAGCAGCGGGACTGCTTGCTGACGATGAGAGTACAGGCAACCCTTCTTGGTACGGTATCGACGGTCACCAACATGACCATGCTGCTTGCTGTCCTCCCGGCGGTGGGTTGGTACATCACCAAGCGGACGGGCGTGCACCCACTGATCCGCGACCTGTGGCTCGTCCGGTTGACGGGTATTCTTCTGGCCCTCGGCTGCTTCATGGTTGCCATTGCATTCACGCCATGGTTCCTCATCGCCGGTATGTTTTCCGTGTCTCTCTTTTTGAAATTCACTCCCTCATCCTCAACCCGATGCATCCCTCCCCCCATCGTTCCACCTTTCGCCTTAGGTACACCGTCCACTGACCACAAAGCCAGCCCTTATCATCTTCTCGATGGGCACTGTCTACACAAACATTTGTCGAGCAGTGCTTAACGCCGTCGTGGAGCCGCACACGATTGGCACGCTCAACACAGCCATCAGCTGGGTGGAACAGCTGAGCCTCCTCGTCTCGGCGCCCATCATCTCGGGCTTGCTGAAAGCCGGGAACGCAGCGGGCGGCGTGTGGATCGGGCTGCCGTACATGGCGGCGACGCTCATGGCGATTGGCGGTACCGTTATTGCTTTCGCTTACCGTTTACCTGGGGACAAGATCCTCTAAGTATATCCATCTGCTGGTGGGCAGGGAATGAGTGTAAAAGTAAAGTTAATATCCGCACGGGAGTGATCAATAAACCCCTGTTGCTGTCGTATCCAAACTGTTAAACTCCTTGATCTTTGAGCTAGTGGGCCCCGCGGATTGTGGTACTGGTCATTCATTCACTAATTAGTTTGAGGCTTTTTTGCAAGAAGCCAACGAAAGAAAACGACAACCGGGCGAAATGGTATAACCACCTATCTTTGCATGAACCCCGATGTTGCCGAACCAGCCAGTCCAACGTCGTATTAGCCTGGCCTGGGCAAAAGCAGGGTTGGGTCGACGTTCCTGTTACTTTCTTTAAAACCAGCACGTGGGGCTAACTTGTTATACTCTCTTATACAATTGCGCTAGGGCTGTTGTCTTGTTGAACCTAGGTAGCTGGAATTGAAATGAATATTAAATAATGCCTCTTCTCTATTGATTGGTTTTTCACTTTTTCACCAGCACGTTATCTAGTTATGCAATCACTTGAAACACATGTTATGAACAGAACCATTGTCCTCGTAACCATGCAATTGTATTTACAGTCTTATCTGATGCAGCTACCTCTATTTGTCAATGAGAGACTCCAAGCCCATGCAACTCTCAAAAGCTAAGGACCTGAACTAAGGTACGGTTGGCGGCTAATTGACCCGCATTAGAGCCTTGCCGCGGTCGATGGGATAGTTGGAGGCAATATGTCCAAAAGTCAAAGAAAGAAACAAGCACAAGTTAAATGAAAAGTATTGTGTTTGTACTCTGGCGTCCCTCAACCTCAATGCGCTCCTCGCGTCTGCAATGGGGCAGCTGACCACTTGGGACTGCTATTAATAACACATCTATGGCATGGAGGGTGACGACTGCCCTTTGGACTCCCAATGCTATGCCTCGTCCCGCCTCTCAAGTCCGAGATGTATGCTGCGTGACGCCTTGATGATGGCAGTCGTGGTGTTGGACGGGTGGCACAAGGGACGAGTCGCCCAATGAAGAGGGTCGCAAGAACTGCGATGCCCAACTCCAGCGCTTGGGGCAGATAAGGTTGCCGGGCGATAAGAGCTTGGACGGGCTAATGGAGGGGAAGAGTGGAGAAGGAGGGGTCGCAGCATGATGTAACACCAAGACGAACCCAATATCCTTTTTTTTTTCTCTCATTTCATTACCTTTTTTTTATTTTTATCATGGTACAGTAATTAGTTGAGTACGACAGACACCTGCCTCTTCTTCCAACTCCAACAATCCAACAATCCACTTATTGTATGCATCGTCAGCCATAGACGCACTTCAGACATACAGCAGCATCTTGTTTTGAGGCTCCCTCTTCACCGTCTGCTTCCCATCTCCCCTCTCTCTCTCTCTCTCTCTCTCTCTCTCTCTCTCTCTCTCTCTCTCTCTCTCTCGCGGCTCTACAAGCAACGACACGCCACAGCTTTTCCTGACCCCTCACGCCATCCCGATTCCCCGCCACTTGTTGCCCATCATAGGACGCCGACGCCGTGACAAACACGCCAAGGGCCAGCCCAACTCGACCCGCCCGCGCAGCAAGATGGGCAACGAAGAGTCCACCATGCTGGACGACAGCGTCCAGCCAAAGACGCTGCAGGCGCGCACCCTCGACGCAATCGCCGACTACATCAAGTCCGGCCAAGTCAACAAGATCGCCGTCATGACGGGGGCCGGCATCTCCACCGCTGCAGGCAGTACGTCCGTCCGCACACACTTCCGCCGCCCTCCCTTCCTCCTTTCCTCCCTTCGTCCTTCGTAAGATGGACCACCTCTGACAACATCTAGTCCCCGACTTCAGATCCCCTGGCACCGGCCTCTACGCCAACCTTGCTCGCCTGAACCTCCCCTACGCCGAGGCCGTCTTCGACATATCGTACTTCCGCAAGCACCCCGAGCCCTTCTACTACCTCGCCAAGGAGCTCTACCCGGGCAAGTTCTACCCCACCATCTCCCACGTCTTCATCGCCCTGCTTGCCAAGAAGGGCCTGCTGCAGATGAACTTCACCCAGAACATCGACTGCCTCGAGCGCCGCGCCGGCGTCCCCGACGACAAGATCATAGAGGCCCACGGCAGCTTCGCCACCCAGCGCTGCATCGAGTGCGCCACCCCTTTCCCTGCCGAGCTCATGCAGAAGCACGTCCAGGACGAGGTCGTGCCCAAGTGCGCCACCTGCGACGGCCTCGTGAAGCCCGACATTGTCTTTTTCGGCGAGGCCCTGCCCGAGGCCTTCCGGGACAATACCCACCTGCCCGCCATGGCCGATCTGATCATGGTTCTCGGCACCAGTCTCTCGGTCTACCCCTTCGCCGGTCTGGCGGAGGCCTCGCGGTCCGGGGTCCCCCGCTTGCTGCTGAACAGGGAGCGCGTGGGACAAATGGGCCGGAGAGCCGACGACGTCGTGGAGCTGGGTGCGTGCGATGCCGGCGTACGCAAGCTCGCCGCTCTTCTCGGCTGGGCCGACGAGCTCGAGGAACTCTGGCGCGGCATTGTTGGCGAGAAGGAGGCCGAGAGGCAGCTGGCGTCCGCCGCGGACGAGGGTGAGGACGACCTCGAGGAGGAGATCCGCAGGGTCACCGAGGGCGTTGACACGGCCCTGACGCTGGACGATGACGATAGCGAGCCCGCCGAAAAGGAAACCGAGAAGCCCGCGGAAGACTCGGAGGAAGTGGGATTCTCGTTGAGGCCAGATGGCGGAAGCGACACGGAGGATGCGCAGAGCAGCATCCCCAAAGGTGTTGTCTCGAGGATGTCCAAGGCTCTCCAGGGCGAGGCCGAGATCGG
Source organism: Colletotrichum tanaceti (assembly GCA_005350895.1). Classification (NCBI taxonomy): domain Eukaryota; kingdom Fungi; phylum Ascomycota; class Sordariomycetes; order Glomerellales; family Glomerellaceae; genus Colletotrichum; species Colletotrichum tanaceti. Next base: position 38,597 of record PJEX01000194.1, read on the forward strand.
CACCGACATCAAGGACGACCGGGGCCGCGAGGGAAGGACCGTCAACGGCTCCGAGGGCGCCCCCCAGGACGCCCTGGACTTCCGCGCCGAGGCCAAGAAGAAGATCCAGCTCGCCGTCCAGGGCATGGCCACCCCGCTCGACGAGGTCGCCATCGTCTTTGACTCCCAGGCGCCCGTCGCCCAGATCAAGGACGAGGACCCCAAGACCCAGGACCCCCTCACCGGCGTGTCGCGGTATGAGCAGACGCCCGCTCCGGGCACCGATGTCGACGCCGAGGGCTACGTCCCTCCCTCGAAGGAAGGGGGCTCCGGTCCTGAACCCGAATCCAGCACGGCACCCTCCTCGACGACGACCCGAACCGAGACGTCATCGGAGAAGAAGGAGGAGGACTCAACGCCCGGCAGCACAAAGTTATGATGACGCATCATATGCTCACAGCATTCCACCTTGAACCTTTATCGATTTTGGACACTACGACTTAGCAACGACGGCGGTTGCCAGTCTCCCTTCCTTCACCTATACCCACACTGCATTGGCTACACCAAATCGTATATATCAATGACTGCATTTACCGTGATTCAAATTCAGCATGCGTCCGGGCGCACCTCTTCGGAAGTCGCTCCATCTGTTCTTCGAACCCCCTTTATGATGAACTGCCCTGCGACACGGACGATAGTCAAGACCAATAGACCGGCACAACCCTTCCCTCACCCCCCACCCTGTGACTTGATGACTTTTCGTCACGCGATTTGTAGTAATGCCAGGCAGTTCAGTGGCATCTCTCTCCTCTTCACGAGCGCCTTGTTATCGTATCCAAGATGACTTGTGCTTTGAATTTTTGTAAAAAAAAAAAAAAGAAGAAAAAAAAAAGAGGAAGAAAAGGCCCCCGGGCCAGCAACCAATCGCCATGCCATCTCGTGATGTTGGGACAGCTTTGCCGTTCTCTGGTCAACCATCGGCTATAGAATATTCACCTCGACTCGTCGAACTGCGTTGATCGGAGATCGCCTTGCTGTGTGCGCTTGACGGTCAACCGGCTCCTTTAGCAAGACGACCGTAGAGGGAAGCATATATATATATGCCCGTTGTAATCACCCACCAAGCTCAAAGCTGTCGGCATCTTCCCCTTTTCCCATTCACACCCTATTGCCCGACAACATGTGCCGTGCAAGGGCACATGTCACCGTTCAAAAAGGTGTCGATTAGAAGCGGGGCGTTGACTAACACTTCTTGAACTATCGATCCACCCTTGCCGTCCATCTCCCACGGGGGTGAATTGGTATCCGCGACAGGTTACCTCTGCCTTGTCCCTGCCAATCTCTGTTGTGCGCGAATACAAAGCTTCATGCCTCCGACTCGGAATCGGTCTCGGTCTCGGACTCGGCCGTGAGGGGCTTCTGTCCATACACAACGTAGCTGCGTCGTTCGCCAGCAGTCAGTCGCAACTCAAACAGATCCACAGCTCAGGAGTTTAGGGCAAAGGGGATACCCACATGTCGAACATGGCGTGGAACGCGCCACTGCTGCCGTTCTTCAGCTCCTTGCGAACCATGGCAAGCTCCACCAAGATCTCGGCCTGGGTCCGTCCGAGGAGCTCGGAGAACAGCTTCAGGGACAGGGCCTCAAGGCCGTCCATGGTCAGCATCAGATTCATCATGCCCACATCCTGGTGGTGCCTTTCCTTGGCCCACGGCCCGAGTGGCGCCTTGATGCACTGCGAGTAGGTCTTCTCGAACCCGGCATCCACGACCATGGCCCCGAGCCGCGGCGCCACGTCCGTGTCGCGTCCCATCGCCGAGCATGCCTCCGAGAAACTGGCCATCCACTTGGCCGTGGCGTGCTCGTCCGTAAAGGTACCGTCGTCAGAGTAGAACTTGGTGGTGACGTCCTGAAACTCGACCCAGCCTCCGGGGTTCAAGTGGCTTTTCCCCTCCGCCCCCGGGGCGTCTGGTCAGCGCTGTTTTCCTAGGACGCGTCATTTCATTGGGAGTATGGGATGTGGAGGCTCACTTGTAGATGTTCTTGATGAGGCCGGGCCAGTCCTTGATCGAGGCGACCATGTATCTGCACATAATGAAGTCGTACTTTTTACCGTCCACCCAGGGGCTCTCGACATCATCTATTTCAAATCTGACGTTTGTGGGAACCCTGTGAGGATGAATCAGAAATCACCACGTCCGTCTAGCTACAGGGAAACCTCAACGGCAGTGAAGGGCGGGGAAGGGTTTGCTTACCATTCTGGCTGGATGGCGCTCAAATCGATGCCAGTTATCTAGAGCCGCGACGCTCGTTAACACTCGTGAGCTAGTATCCCAGGAAGTGTAGCCTGTAGGGAGTGGGACTGGGATTTGTTCTTACCTCGGTGTGCTCGTAGATGTCGCCCATTTCCACGGCCCCTTATCACACAAGTCTTGAATCAGCACACGTGCCAAAGACGGCGAAATGAGAACACAGCGCGTACAAATCCCGGTTCCTGTCCCAATGTCTAGGATGCTGTGGACTTTGTCCATCTCAAGCGGCGCGCGGTAAAGTCTGCTGCCGACGGCCTTGACCATCATGGCATGGGCCAGATCGAGCCTGTCCATTTCGAACTGTAGAAATGAGAATTATGCCCCTGCATTCTCTTTGTTGAGGGGAGGAGACGCACCTCGTCGTTTGGGAACTTGTATGCTAGTTACACAATGCTCGTCAGGTTTCATTCACGGTTGCGGAACGCATTCGCCAGTAATTAGCTTTGTCACTTACAGCCCGGGCGAAAAGCGTGATACCGGCGTCCGTATTCAATTGGATAGTCGACGACGCTGGACGTCAGTGAAGCAGTGTAGTTTGCGCTGAGCGTATCAGCATGTCAGCGAGCGCTCTCCAGGGTCTCTGGGAGTCCTACATTCGCTCTTCGATCGTGAAACCGTCGTCCGTTGCCTGGAGGGGCATTCCTGTCAGGGACAAGAACTCCTACGCACGGATAATAATTACAAAAAGGGTTTGAAGGGTGACCAACTCTGCCTTCATCGTCCGTCTCTATGGGTGCCGGCTCGACAGATGGCAGCGGGACAGGTGCCGGCACATCAGGTGAGGCGGCGGCAGCGGCGGCGACGTTCGCCGACGGAGTGTCGGCAGCTGCGGGGCCAGCCGGACCGGGCTGGGTAACGATGGGTAGCGAATCGGCCATTCTTGTAGGAACACGCTGGGGCTCGTATATGGATCAACGCGGATTGCTTTCTCTCTTCTTTCTTTGATAGCAGCAGTTGGTTCCGAGAAACGCAAGAAAGAAGCAGTCAAAGGAGTTGGGCAGTAAGATGTTGGGCAATGGATGGCGAGGGGGTTTTGTGCTCAAGCCAAGGAGGAGGAATGCAGCGACGCAGCAGCAGCAGCAGCAGCAGCAGCAGCAGCAGCAGCAGCAGCAGCAGCAGCAGCGTTGCCACCACCCTCCCCGGCCATTGTGGAACAGGGGAGGGGGAGGCCGATGATTGCTCCACCGTTGGTGCTGGAACAGGTAGGTGCAGGACTCTCCCACAGCGATATGAGAACGTCGGGTTGCTGTTCGATGGCCCTGCAATTTCCACGGAGCCAATTACATCTGCCCGGGTGCCCGCTCCAAGGCCCGCATGGCAGGGTGGTCACGGTGGTGCAGGAGCCCCGTCACTGGGCATCATCCGATTCGTGTCTAAATCTTCGCCCGAGAGGCTCAGCAACGCAGTTACAGTAATTAGTACTGGCACTTTTTGCCAACACTCGCTTAGTCGCTCGCCTCTTCTCCCCCAGACTGCTGTAGTACCTATTCCGTCCAAGTCAGGTAGTCCCTCACTCAAGCCAAGAGCATGACATGAATCTTTAGTGTTGTTAGTCGATAGCTCCACCAGATATTACTATCACTCCCCTTCATTATATTCCATAAGCCGTCCTCGCGTCAAAATGGATGTCCATCACAAATATGCGCCTGGTAATTACCCAACTGTTTCCTAGGTGAACCTACCTCACCATCGTCAGTGCTGTCTTCTTTTACAAAAGATCAGTTGTCTACTTGCAGCTTTTTGCGGGTGACGGAAAAAAAGACTGTTACTAGTTATTAACTCTAGCTCCGAGACTTTCGTATCAAGCACCTCCATCTCCGTAATTATCCTCCACCTCCCTCCTTTGCCGTCACAACAGTCTACAGACTACCTACGTCGTGCGTCGATTACTGCTATCTCCTCTGACAATAGCACTGTGGCTGTCGGCAGCAGTTTCTCAAATCTTTTGCTCTACCACTCCACCCTCGATATTATCAAAGCCGAGCCTATTGTCTGAACTGCCTTTTGTTCGCGAAATAATATCGCCGTGTCCGAACTCGCTGGGGCTTCTTTTTTGATTCTCCGGTATGTTCCTCGTAGACTTGGCATCGTTTTCTGTGTCCATGCTTTGCTTTCGTTGGAGACTCCTTATTTTCTGTTGTCAGTTCCGAGAACCAAGTCTCCGTGCTCAAAAATTGACAGCTGTGCGATATCCCGACGACAGGACGGAGTCTTACTTCGCTTAAAGACGTCTCGCAAATCAACCGCCGTTTCAGAGCAAGTGACGCCGTACGTAGTTTCATACACGGTGGTGTCGTGCATGAGAAGAACAAGTGATACAGCGTCATTAGCTTCGTTTGACAACGAGATACTCCCCTGGAAGGATTGGGCTTTGGGTTGAATAGAATCGTCCGCCGGTCTAACATCCGATGAAACCCCAACAATCTCCCAACGCTCTCAGTCGTTCAAGACCAAGATCAATAGCATGTATTATAGTCAATAACGCAGTTTCGATTGTAGACTAAGTTGCATCTTTGGTCTTGTATTCGTTTCCTTCAGGACGTTGATAAAACTCGATAAAGGACCTAATAGCACGATACCTACCCATACTAATTGATTACCTGTCAGGCGGTGGTAATTAGAAACCTCCCAGCCTGATGTTGGACTTGCACACCGCGGATGTGCCGGTTGGTTTCTAAATTTCCGTCACCTGCTTGTACTTACACAGCTATTACGTAGTACATTACAAATGCCCGGGGCAGCTGGCAAAGCTCTGCGAAATCCTAAAGTTGGGCTCATGATGGAGTTGTCAGTTCCATACTCCGTACTGTTTTCTTCAAGCTAAGGAAGGGAAGAAGAGAAGTTCAAGTCTGCACAGATATTACTACCATGCAGGCAAGGGCGGCTTGGCTTCTTTTTTTGTTGTTCTTCATAAGACGTGAAATGAGGGGTTTCCAGTGGGGCTCCAGGTGTGAACCGGCGGGGTTATGCTGATACCTACAGTAGCCCCGCTAAGCTCCGGATGGCCCGGGCAGAATCCCGGCGTCGCATTCGGGCACCGGCCCGTGACACGCGGCGCCACATCGCATAGCCAGTAACTCGGCGCCAACAGTTGGATACAATTGGAGCTACAACCAGCCGCATCATCACCGGTACCGGAGATTTTACACACCCAAAAGCACTTCCGAAGTTGACAAAGTGTCGTGATGGCCTCACACAAGTGGAGCCCACCACGGCGACCGGTCCTCCGATCGGAACCGGACCAATGGATAGTCCGCTCTAGCCCCGGTCGGGCCCCGCTCTGCGCGACGCGACTGCCGTTCCGCACGCCGATTTAGATGGAATTCGCAAAGTCTACCTCCTTTACTCCAACTCAAGCCACTTTCAACTCATAATCTCTGTACCCCAGGTGACTGTACTTTTACCACACAAAGCAAGTACGTCGTACTGCTATTCGTGACGACCTCGGGACCCCTGATATGTGCGTGGCCACAATTAGACTTAGACCCGACGCCATGACTGTCAGTCTGTCGCCACCTTCCATAATACAAAGGTGGAAAGGCGTCAGGTTTGGTATTTGGGAAGTAATTCCACTTTCAAGTCTTTATCTGTAATTACCACCGCAGCTTGGATTTCATCATGTCCTCTGTTTCCAGAAAGCCTACCTACGATACGTCTTCTTGTCTCTAAAATTGAATCTCTTGTTCATGTGCAGGCTGATGGTTGGGTTGGAAGAAGTGTGATGGCTATCAGTTAAGAGATCCGAACAATAAACTCTGATGACTAAAACCTTGGACAGCCTCTCGGACAATGCTTATCAGAACTTCGTTATACCGCCGGAAGCGGAGCGGCTCATTGCCAGTAACCAGAAACCGATCCCATCATTCGAGAGAAGAGCGCTGAACCCCCGAGCGAGCTTTGTTGCTGCAGCGCTCTTGCCAGCAACAGGGCAGTGATGGCAGCGACGGGCAACGTAGCAGCAATACTGGTCCATCTCGGCGCGGATTCTTTGTCCTCCACACTCTTTTCGTCGCTGTATGGCCACGCATGGTCTGATGACGGAGGGCTTACGCCGTTCAAACTCAGGCCACCGGCGATTTGTTCACTGTAGAAGTTGAGCCACGTGGCTATCGGCATAAGAGGCGAGATGTACTTGTGCACCAGGCGGCCCTTCCACGTGTTCCAGGCGGAGGCGCGCATGGCCTCCTGGCACTTCTCCACCATGTCGGCGAGACGCTCGACGCGCTGGCCCTCGACGGCGACGAAAGCCTTGGTGAGCGCGGGCAGCGCCCAAGACTTGGACGCACGGCCGGCGAGGTTCTGTTCCCGCAGGGCGTTGACGAGCGAGGCGCACGACTCGATGCAGCTGTTGCCGCCCTGGCCGACGAGGGGGTTGAACTTGTGGGCGGCGTCGCCGATGATGACGATGCGTCCGTAGTGCCACCGCCGCATGACGAAGTGCGGGAGGGCGGTGACGCCGCTGTACTCCAGGTTGTCCACGACTTGGCGGAAGCGCAGCCCGTTGTCGGCCACGAGGGCGTCGGCGCCGCGCCCGAACTCGCGCCGCTTGTCCTCGTCGTCGAAGCGCGGGATGTCGTCGATCGGGCACGACCGCCGAGACTCGGGCAGCGTCCAGAACCAGAACGTGAACACTTCTCCGCCGGGTCCGCCCATGCAGCCGGCCACGGTACCGTCGCCGCTCGCGGCCACGACCTCGCCCGGTGCCACGCCCGGCGTCGGTTTCGCCGTGCCGAAGATGCAGGCGTGCTCGCAGGGAATGTTGCCCCTGTCGACCAGAGGGATCGCGGCAGAGTCGTCGTTGTCGTCCGCGTTCCTCCACATCTCCTGCCGGATCGTGCTGCGCACACCGTCTGCGCCCACGACGACCTGACCCTCAAACACGGAGCCGTCCGTGGTGTACACCAGGGCACCATCTTCCAAGCTCTCCACCCGCGTCACCTTCTTGTTGACGAGGATTCTGTCCTTCTCCTTCACGTGCTGATGTAGCACCTTGAGAAGCTCATAGCGCTCCATGAACATGTTTGGGTACCCGTGACGATGGGTCATTAGACCTCTTGTCCTGCGGGTCATGATGCGCTTTCCAGAGGCACCGTCTCGGATGATGTTCTCCTCGACCGGTTGTGCCTTGGCCAGAATGTCTTGGTAGCAGCCCAGCTGATCGAGCACCCGCAACCCGTTGGGGAAGAGACCGATGCTCGCTCCGACATTGGGCGTTACCGTGCCGTACCCCTCGAGAAGCACATAGTCGACGCCTAGGTTTTGCAGCATCAGGGCCAAGGTAAGGCCTGTGATGCCACCGCCAACGATGATGACCTGTCGTTTCGTCTCGTGGGCGGCCATGGTGTCGCGGGCGATGTGTTGAATGATGACGGTCAGAAGCGGGAACGCAAGGTTGTGAGAAGGAGATGCTGGTGATTATTTGGATTATGGATAATGTGGTGAGACGTTGGGAAAAGGGGGACCGTAAAGATGTTTATATAGATAGCAGCTGGTTGAAACCCAATCCCTTTCGTCACAATCCGCAGTGCTTGGTGGCCAACTTTGGAAAGAAGGACGCCGGCAAGTTTGAGGGCTCCGAATGCGACTTTTCCCTGGCAGGTTGAGGGGGTGGTTCAAGTCTATTATGAGTACGGGTATCCGACTATCCGTACCTAGTTTCAACAACACTTAAAGACCCACTGCGCAGTTTATCGAGGTCTCCATACAGATTGGCCGCCCATTTCGCCACTGGCCGATCCCTGCTGGCTCAAAAACAATGCTCCGGATATCAATGTGAGTGTGCCCTTTGAGTTTCCGGGACGACAGAGGGAGCATGATGAATTGGTGATGCTTTCCGGGTTTCGGAGCATGTCTCTCAGTCACTCGACTTGGAAGAAGTGAAGTCACAAAAAGATAACAAAAGGCTATCCTATGTAGAAGCCACTAATCTAGTTTTGAGTTGTACGGATAATGAATAGCCTTTCTCTGCGTAGGAGGTTATGCGCGCGCAGCTGCCACCCGCGCCTTGACATCTGGAAGTATCTCCGTAGTAATCATGTATGGGTTATCGGGTGGGTTAACCCCGCGGGGCCTGGGTTTTGTCCGGACTAGGTTGGGAATAATTACACTAGTATCCTGGCATCGTGGGTTTACTCCTTCGCAAGCATGATGACGCAGACACCGCTCCGGACATTGGGCCGAGACCCGCACTCCGAAGGCCTTTGGTTTTGATTGTGTCCGAGTACTGGCTCGTTCCCTCTTTCAAGGCCTCTATGCGTCGGGGTTTCTCAATACCGCAATCCCGAACCTGAGACCTGTCACCTTTCACTTTTCAACTTTGAGACTTTGTTCTTTGTTCAGTTCACGTCTTCTTACTCGGTTTTTGTGTCAGATAATCTTTTCCCGAAATAATGAAGATGACGCCCAGGCTCCAGCCTTACCTACGCCCTGTTGCCAGCTGAACTCCCTCACCGTCATGGCTAGCTGCGATTCTCAACTCGATCATGATTCATCGCCAATGTCTGTCCGATACAGTTCCGCGGGGCCCCATACAAAGGGCCGCCAAGCACCTTTGGGTGGGTACAAAGGGTTTTCGGCCCCAACGAGCCAGCGGTCTGGAATGCAGGCCTCGGTATCCGTATCTTTCCAGTATTTGGGGCTGTGGTGGATGGCCAAAGGCAGCATCCAGACGTTACATCCCTCGGTGGGATACGGATACACACGGCCGTCTTCGTCCACAACCTGCACGTCTGGAACGGCCCTGTCGTAGGGCCGCCCACAGGTTGGCAATATGCGAAGCACTTCGTTGATGACAGCCACGGCGTAAGGTGTCCTGTTGAGGAGTCGAGGATCCTCGTGGATTCTGTCCTGCACCTGTGAAGGATCGGGCCCAAAAGTATCTGCGATTTCTATCATCACACGAGAAAGAACGTCTGGGTTGTCTGAGAGAAGCGTGTAGCAGTACAGAAGCGTGCTGCTAGTTGTGTTGTGCCTGGTGAAGAAGAAGAGTTGGACTTGAGGGGTGATTGTGTTTTTGATTGCTTGTTTGGTATTATTGTCAAAATCTTTTCCGCCTACTCATTGAAATATTCACTGATAAATAGAGATGCTATCGGTTTTGACTGGGTGGCGTTATTCAGACCTGGTCGGCTTCGAAACCGCTCTGATAGTCTCTTGTCGATTTCTGCAGAGATGTACTGGTCCACTTTCTTCCTATTGAGCTAGAGAATGAGAGGCTGAACTGTGAGGTATTTTTATAACGGGTTTAGAGGTTTATGAAACGATGTCTATTCAATCTGCTTGCGAAGAGCTCCTGTACTTGAGTGTTGCTCGTGTAACCAAGTCCAACACAGTGCAGACTACCTACCTAGGAACAATGGCATGGAACTGTGAAAGTCTTGTATTTTGTTTCACAATTACATGAAAGCAAAGGGCGTGCGGTGTACCAAGAAGCACCTTGATCTCAGCCCTTGAGCCACACATGGTCCAGCAGATCTGCGGCGGAGGGTCGTTTTGCGGGATCATATTGGAAGATGGACCGCAGCAACGACGCCATCTTATTTTCCTCGGCTTCGTCAACATCGGCTGCCTTGTTGTCGCCGATCAGCTTCTCGAGGGAATCCAGCGTTTGCGGTGGAACCCGCCCTCCAATGTCGAAGCCAGCGTCTTCATTGTCATTATTATAAAAGCCAACGACGCCCCCCTCTGCATCCTCGTGGCCGTCATCTCCTTGGTCGAAATCATCTTTATCGAAATCCCGGGGCCTCGTATTCAAGCGCTCCCCCCTAGATCCGTAATATGTTGACGAAGCAGGCCACTTTCGGATCAGGTTCTCGGGCAGAGGTCCAATGATGTCGGTCAACTGAATCAGGTGCTCATCCTTCAGAGACTCGCCACTCAGACCGAATGGGGGTAGCTGGAAAAGGGGTGTGCCAGTGACAAGCTCGAACACAAGACAGCCGAAACTCCAGATATCAACACCGATGCCGAAAGGCTCGCCGAGAATCAATTCGGGCGCACGGAGCGACCTCGGGGTTACAACCTTCTCGGGAGGCTCGTTGATGAAGAACGCTGTGAAAATGTCAGACAGACCAACTTTGGATGGCACCGTTTTACACCGAAACGCTTACCTCCACCGAGATCAGAGAGTTTCGTATCATCGTTGGGCTCTTTCACAGTGTATTCGGATAGGGGCTGGGATGCTGCCAGATACCTGGGTGCCCACTTGTCGGGTTTGCCGTCAATGCGATGCAAATAATCGATCCTGGAGGTTCTTTCGTCTTGCTTAAGCTTCTCGGGCCCAACGGTCGAAAGGTCTTGTAGCGCGAAGAGGATGTTGCCAGATTGAAGATCTCCATGTACCACTCCGTTGCTGTGGAGAAATTGAAGACCTGCAAGCACGTTGCGAAGAATGCGTTTGGTTTTGTCTGTCTCGAAACGTCGAACAGGGGGGTTCAATGGGTCGTACGTCTCATGAGGAGCGTTGAGTATCGTTGAGACGCTCGGTCCCATCGGTTCAAGGACTAGACACAGGTGTCTGCCATTGGGACCGTCAAGGTGGAATGAGTCCAAGAGTTTGACGACATGCCGTGAGAATGGACCGTCGACCAGTTTCTTGGCCAGGAATTGCTGGATTGGCAGCTCCCTGGGCTCGTGCCGCCCGGCGACCTCGATTTTCAGTGCAACATATGCGGAAGTCCTTTGTACGGTTCTGTAAGCCTCTCTAATCATCAAGTTTACCGAGATGGTAGAAGCGCTCACATGGAATCCAACGCGAGCCAAACAGTGCCAAACGACCCATTTCCAAGCTTTCGGATGACCTCGTAACGATTCGCGAGCACGTCGCCAAGGTGTACGGGATGGAATCCGCCAGGACGGTAAGACTCGGCCCATTCGCAGGGCGTGCCGGTCACGCGAAACCTGTACCCTTCATCCGAAGTTGGTTCCTCTCTCGTAGGGGTCAATGGCGGCGACGACATTCTTCTCGATGTCCGGGACTTGGTGGATGCCCCGGCGAGTGTTGATATACGATGGGAGGAGGCGGGCGGGGAGATCATGCAAATTGAGCGAGTGCGGGGGTTTTTTCCTTGACACCACGAGAACAAACCAAACCGAGCTTAGCGACAGCTATCATTGGTTCTTTGGGCCAATTATATCCATTTACAAAAAGTTCCGAAGGCTCTGGCCGACACCAACTACGTCCTCCAAGACATGCCAATGGCCTACGTTGGGAAGGACAACTGAACGCGAGCGGGCGTTTCTCTTGGCGTAGTCGTCAATGACCGAAGGTGACGACACGGGATCATGTTGTCCGGTCAATAAGAGTGTCTCGATGTTCAGGTGGCCAAAGTCGGCAGAGTAGTCTCCCAAAGCCAGGGCCGAGCATGCCTTTGCATACGCCTCTGGGTCTTGCCCGAGCAGACTGAGGCGGACTGCAGCCACGGCCAAAGGGTTGTTCATCTTGGTGTAGTCTGATACTTGGGTTGAAACAATCCCGTCCACGATGCCGCTCATACCGTGGCTCCTCGCCTGCTCAGCCATACTGAACCAAACATCCGGCGTGGCCCGCGTGGGATCTGGGGGCGGGGATGGCGGTGGTGGTCCGAAGAGCACCAACTTCTTGACGAGGTCCGGGTACTCCGAGGCGAAATGGACGGCGATGAGACACCCCAGGGAATGTGCCACCAGAATCGCAGGAGACTGCGGTGAGGCATCGGCCCGGTCGAAGACGCTTTTGAGCTCAGAAGCCAGGTAGCTGATGGTCAGTTTCTGAGTGGGATGTGTCGGCGTCAGCCCGTGCCCTTCGAAATCGTAAAGATGCACAGAAGCCCTGTTCGGGAGAGACAACGTGGATATCAAAGGAATCCAATAGTCTTTGGTCCCCCCCAGGCCGTGGACGAAGACAAACTTCTCGTCTCCTGACCCAAGGCGCTGATAGCTGATCCCGCTCAAACTACCATCCAGTGTTGGGGTCTGGGTCAGACTCAGGCCCACTCGGCCTTGAGACGACTTCTCCCCGTTGGTCAGTCTGAACGCCGTGCTTCGGGCTTCGTTCCGAATCCGTACCGTCGTCAGGTTCTCCTTTGACGATGATTCAGCAACGGTGTTCTTCAGGGTTCCCAGCCCCGTGACGGAAATCGCAATCTCGTCGCCGGGTTTGAGATACGTCGGCGGATTGAGACCAAGCCCAACACCAGCGGGCTTTCTTGTATCGTTAGTAATTACTAATTACCAGCGTGTGGAGCTTGTCAAGTCTGACTCTGGCAGCGTGGACTCACCGTTCCGGTAGCGAGCACATCGCCAGGCTGCAACGTCTGGCCCGCAGAAAGCGTGGCGATGAGCCGAGGGATAGGAAAGATTAGATCGTTCAGGGTGGCATCTTGGCGCAGCCGTCCATTCACATGTGTCTGAAGACGCAGAGACCTACCCTGGTCAGGTAAATCCTCCTTCGCGACAGCAACTGGACCCTGGGTTTGACGTTAGGTAACTTGGGTTCGTCCATGTTTAATTAATACTTATCTCTATTATATGGGGGGGCACGTACCATGGGGCAGAAGGTATCTGGGGACTTGCCAATGTAGAACTGTTTGTGGTCGCGCTGCCTTTCTCTCGCTGTCAAGTCGTTGATAATGGTGTAGCCCCAGACGTAGTCCCAGGCATCTTCTTCGCTGATCCGGTAGCCGGCTGTTCCGATGATGACGCCAATCTCTCCCTCGTAGTCGGCGCTCTCGGTGAAACCTTGATGCAGATGAATCTCGTCCCCGTGGGCAACGATGGAGGTCGCACGCTTCGTGAAGATGACTGGGTGGCTGGGCCGGTCGACCTTGTCGGAGCTGTCGTAGCCTGAGCTGTTGAATTCTTTGGCGTGTTCCATGTAGTTCTTGCCAACGGCGAGGACATCCCGACCCGATATCGGGGGCAGGAGTTTGACTTCGCTCACCGATACGACTGACCCGGCGGCAACATAGTGAGCAGCGGATGCCTCGATGACCTGGTAGAGGTTCTCCACGGGAGTTCCGGGGTCGAAGCTGAGAGGCTGGATGATCTGCCTGGCCAGGTCCAGATGGCCGATGCGGGAGACGCCCCTCTGGAGGTAGGCAACAAAGTTGACCAGGCCTTCAAGATAACTCGTCATGATGGCTTCCGGGTTTCCCGTGGAATATCTATGCTGCCTATTGTTGATATTAGGAATTCGACGACGATACTTGGTTCAACGCGCAGATGCTGTTGGTGTTGCAAGAGCAAAACCCTGACCGATGATACCATTTCCCGCGAATCTCGTCTTATCTCACGGCCCACTTGTGACCGAAGGAGAACTCCACACTTGAGGGGTTCACCATGTAGCATAACAACAGCCGTGATTAGCTCCGTATGGAGAGACGGAATATCTGCGACGGTCTTTCAAGACGTCAAGGCTCAGACCTTTGACAACCCGTTCTGACAATCATGTTCCAACTCAGTCGGCCTGAAATCGTCTTTGAATGGTCTCGACGGGCTGACGTTGTTGCTGTTTGCACGAGTATCTTGGGTATTACAAATGATCTTTATTTAGACCCATGTAATCCACAGTGTGCTTAAATCGTCACCTTGGACTTTTGAAGGTCGCTGTGCCAAGGTTGAGGACATGTCTGTTCGTTGTTAGGTTTTGACAGGACATTTGGCACGAGGAGTATCAAAAGGGTAGCTTCGATGTCGTTAGCAAGCTTATGTATATTCTTAAAATTAGCAACAGGAAGTGTAGAAGTGTAATAATCGTCATAGGCTTTCAGGCATGATGGAGACACAATTTCAAACCGGTTCTCGTAATGATCCGGATGGATTGGAAAACGATTCGGAAACGTTTCTTGATGGTCGCGGTGATGGTAGTGGTGATCGACCCGCGCTCAATCCTAGTCGGTAATTCATAACGCCTTGTAAAATCTCGTGACAACATGACAAGACATATCTATCAGAACAGTAAGTGTGTTAAAAGATAAGGAGTAGTGTTTTACATTCTATCTATAAGGGGTTTAGTTAAACAGGACATTTAGCAACCAGTTGCTCAATAACATAATGCATGACATTAGCTTCTAGAGATGTTAACAATCTATGACTCCTACAGGCTACACACAAGCTACAGCCGCATCCTGATCCGTGGTTCCCGAGTTATGAAGAGATCAACTCCGCAACAACTCACTCCCAGAAAGGATCTTCCTTTCTCATCGATCCCAAGCCAGCAGCAGCCAGCTACTTCAACACTACTTTCGGGCGGGCTGTGGCGAATTTCTCCAAAACCACCGAATCTTCTTGGCACACTTGTGGTTTGAGCCACTGTGGTCTACGGTTTCAGCACACACTTTTAGGAGCTTGGCAAGCCGCCATAGTTCATAATAATTAATAATCAGATTCATAAACCTGAAGGAAGCCCATGTAAGGCATAACATATGGTATGTGGCCGCGTCGTTGATGAAGTATATACACTTAATTGAAAATGTGCAGCGTTCTTATAGGATATATGTTGAAGGAAAAACATTGTCCCAAGGCATTGACATAGCTCTTGGCATAATCCGGGGAATGTTACACATACACACACACACACACGCACACACACCCCTAAACACAAACACTCCTATCTATCCGATCCAGCACGCCACTTAAGCGCAGGTGCCGAAGAGGGGCTGGCAACCAGCACCGCAGTGACCGGTGGTGTCACCACAGAAGCCGTACTGGCTGCAGCAGTTGGTGCCGGGGCACGTGTAGCCGTTGGCACCGCCGCAAGAGCTGTCGGGGCTCACGCCACCAGTGGCGCCGGTCTGAGTGGCAGCAGGGGCGCTGGCAGTGCCGCTGGCCGAGCCGCCGGAGGGGGGCGGGGCCGGGGCGGCAGCGCCGCAGGTGCCGAAGAGGGGCTGGCAACCAACACCGCAGTGACCGGTGGTGTCACCGCAGAAGCCGTACTGGCTGCAGCAGGTGGTGCCGGGGCACGTGTAGCCGTTGGCACCGCCGCAAGAGCTGTCGGGGCTCACGCCACCAGTGGCGCCGGTCTGAGTGGCTGCAGGGGCGCTGGCAGTGCCGCTGGCCGAGCCGCCGGAGGGGGCCGGGGCCGGGGCCGGGGCCGGGACGGCAGCGCCGCAGACGCCGAAGAGGGGCTGGCAACCGACGCTGCAGTAGGCCTGGGAGGTGCCGCAGAAGCCGTACTCGCTGCAGCAGGCGCCGGCCTCGCAGACGTAGCCCTCGGAGCCGCCGCAGGCGCCGCCGGGGCCGATGACACCGGTAGGGGTAGCGGTGCTGGTGATGGAAACGACGATCCTGGAGGCGGTGGCGGTCGGGGTCGAGGTGCGCTTGGTCTTGTACCAGTTGTCCTTGGGGTCGCCCAGGCACTCACCGACGGTGACGGCGCGGAGGTTCTTCTCCTTGATGACGCGGAGGAACTCGGGGACGAGGTACTCGGCGGTGTTCTGGTGGACCTTTGGAGAGAGTCAGCAATGGCTATTTTTTTACACGGCAGAAAACCTAGGTTTTCAGGTTCTGTATAAACTCACCTCGTGGGCCAGAGCGATGGAACCACCGGCGTCAACGGCCCTCTCAAAGATGCCGACACTGGTCAGGTTGCCGAGAGGGGCGTTGTTGGCGTAGTCAAGGGAGTCGACGTCGGCGTGGATAACGTGGTACTCAAGAGCCTTGAGGACGGAAAGGGTGTTGTCGTTCCAGCTGAAGTAGGGCGGGCGCATGTACGTGGGGTACTTTCCGACGATGTTGATGATGGCGTCCTCGAGAGAGGTCATCTCGGGGATGATTTCGGCGTCACCCAGAGTAGCGAGGTCGGGGTGGCTGTAGGTGTGAGAGCCGATCTGGTGGCCCTCGGCGTCCATGCGCTTGACGACGTCCTGGAAGTTGTTGATGTTGCCAAAGTTCTCGCCGTTGACGAAGAAGGTGGCCTTGGCGCCAGCCTCGGCCAAGAGGTCCAGGACGTGGCCGGTGTAAGTGAAAGGACCGTCGTCGAAGGTGAGAGCGATGTCGCCCTCGACAGTGCAGCTGGTGATGGCAACTCCGTAGGGGATCGTGGTGGCGGGAGCGGTGGAGCTGGACAGAGCGGAGCTAGAGCCGGAGGCCTTGGAGGTGCCGTTGCTGCCAACGGGCGCGGTGGCAGTGGGAAGGGCAACGGGCCCGGTGGGAAGAGCGACACCGGGGATGGTCGTGAAGGAGGCGGCAGCGGTGGGAACGGTGGTGTTCAGAGGGAAGGGGACGTATGAAGAACCAGCAGACGGCTTGCCCGGGTACGAGGGAACGTTGCCGCCAGGGACATTGGGCTTCGGAGAGTTAGAGGGCCACGGGGCACCAGCGCCGGATCCAGGGTTGGAGCCGGAGCCCGAACCAGAGCCCGAACCGGAGCCGGAGCCCGAACCGGAGCCGGAGCCCGAACCGGAGCCGGAGCCCGAACCGGAGCCGGAGCCGGAGCCGGAGCCTGAACCAGAGCCGGAGTCGGAGCCGTAACCATTGTCGGATCCGCTGGAACCAGAGCCAGAGCCAGAGCCTGAACCAGAGCCCGAGCCAGAGCCAGAGCCAGAGCCTGAACCAGAGCCGTAACCGTTGTCGGATCCGCTGGAACCAGAGCCAGAGCCGGAGCCAGAGCCTGAACCAGAGCCAGAGCCCGAGCCAGAGCCGGAGTCGGAGCCGTAACCATTGTCGGATCCGCTGGAACCAGAGCCAGAGCCAGAGCCGGAGCCGTAACCATTGTCGGATCCGCTGGAACCAGAGCCAGAGCCGGAGCCAGACCCAGAGCCTGAACCAGAGCCGGATCCTGAACCAGAGTCGTAACCATTGTCAGATCCGCTGGAACCAGAGCCAGAGCCGGAGCCGGAGCCGGAGCCCGGGTATGAGCCGCCGGGTTTTGAGGGGACGACGGGAATGGTGGTGTTCACGGGGTAGGGGGGGAAGTGAGCCTTGGTGGTGCTAGGCTCGGGGACGGGGACGTCCTCGTCGCAGTATGTCTCGTTGGAGGTCTGGCGGCGGAAGGGGGTAGCGGCCGCTCCGGCCACGAGGAGCGTCGTGGCGACGGTCTTGAAATGCATCTCGGGCGATTTGGGGAAAAAAGAGTGACTAGTCTGATGAGAGGTATCTGTGTTGAAAGAACGACTTTTGGGTATGGTAAAAGGAAAGAAAGAATGACGGGGTCTTCGGAGCGAGACCTAGCTTGTTTGGCTGTGGTATAGAGAGAGAGAGAGCACGAGCAAAGGAAGAGAAGGAAGAGGAACTGCGCAACCAACACGGCCAGGTAGGCCGCCCATATATCCCGTCAAGTTGATTGCCAAGGCTGTTCCAAAGAGATGCGGGCTGTCAGCACTTGTTCTCTCCCCCCCCCTACTACCCTCTCCTCCCCCTTCACGTTGAATCCCGTTTCGATTGCCAAGGCTTCACGACCAAGAAGCCAAACAGACCCGGGTGTACGGATACCAAGGAGCAAAAAACAAGGCCGAGTCATGGCTGGGTATACCCTCGCTCAGTCGACACGCTGCCCAGCCCATGCTCAAAAAAGAAAAGGAGGGTCCCCTTAGCTCGACTTGGCAGGCTGCGGGCTTGCCCTGACTTTGCTGAGAAGCGGAAAGGTCGAGAAGGGGCGCATAGGGGGGGGGGGGGGGGTGGAGTAATACACCGTTGGAGTATCTGTACATCATATCCGTACATATTACCTACATGGCGCGAGCTGCGCAGTGCGAGGTCCAAACGCCGCGGGCGCCGGGAGATAAGATGACGGATGGGTTACGGAAATAGTTTGTTCGGCATCCATCCTTGCAGACTGGCACTAGGCAGTTTAAACTACATAAGCAACGGCCCACGAATATGCTGTACTACGTATGTATTGGGAACATGCAGCAGGATTGGGATGGCTAAGCAATTGGAGAGTATTAATTATTGGGTAGTGCCCCCCCCCCCCAAAGCGCTAAGATACCTACCACATATTACCTTAGTCAGTGGTAGGTATCCGTATTGTACACGTATTTGGCGGCGGCGGCGGCGGCACACTGGCAAGACCAAGTTAAGTGGTCGTGGACTACATGGCGGCGGAGAGGTCCGAACAACGTTGCCGAGCCCGGCGTTGTTGCCAAGACACTCAATATCAGAATCAGGGCGGGGCGGTCTGGTTTAAGAGAAACCCGTACGGATACAGATACAGAGTACATAGTAATGATAACAGGTTGATTAATGAAAGAGAACGAGCCATCAAACGCCCCCCCCCCCCCCCTCCCCCCCCCGGTCTTACCCCCCGCTGGTTTGACTTTACACGTTGTTCTTGGGACAATTTATGAACTTCACCTGGGCCAATCAAGTACCGCATGACTCGGCATTTTACCCACACAATATGCTGTACCCAGCTTAGTGCTGCTTTATGTCCGCACGCGCACATTGTCCGTCTCCTCCGGGAATGCTCCGACGGGGGCACCGGCAGACGAGAAGCCCGCCGAACCCTCGAGGCAAATGACGACGACGAGACTCGGAAATCGTCTCGCCTCTCCTTCTTCGCCCAGTCAGCGCGCCATATATATAAGATGAGAAGGCCGTGGTCTCGTCCCCGTCTCCCAAAGTCTGAACACTGGGTCGGACGGCCACACACACCAATGATTGCAGCAGCTCCGAGTCTGGAGTCTGGACTGGACCTTCTGCCTGGGGACTCACTTTACGGTTATTCCGTACCTCCGTACAATCATCAAAAAATGTAGGGTCATCTTCTCCCCTTATGGTCCTTGATTAGCCTGTCTTTCTTTGAACAAAATTCAAATGGTGTGTATTACGAGCGGAGCGCAATTAGAGAGACCCTGTCATCAAACTCATCATCCGGTCCTGTTCGGAATCGGAAGAGATTTTCTCGCTCGAGCGACGAAAAACGTGTTAGTACCTGCAGCTGCTGCCTACACTTTTCATGCAGGAACAACCAAAGATCTTTTTTTTTTCCTTTTTTTTTCTTTTCCCCTTTCCCGTGGGGATCAACTCCGCAAGCCCCAACCAAGATGAGGGGAGGGGTGAGAGGGGAGAAGGGGGGGCAACAGCAGGAGCCCGTTGGGGGAATCAGAGCGCAGACAGACACCATCCATCGTTCACGGTAAGTAAGCGCTTGCAAGTGGTCCGCATGCGTTGGGTGACGGACTGACGGCGGACGCTGCGAGCTGTCTGTCAGGGGCAAGCAACAGGGGCGGCTGGGCTGCTTGTTTGTTGGAGCCAAACAAGTTCGAGACCTCGCGTATAGCACACCTATCCCACGGTCTTAAAGGTAGGTTGACCATCGCCATCGGGTAATCAGGCGTACGTCCGCACGCGGCACAGCCATTGGATCGTACGGTCTCGGTCCAGAATCCGGGACTCAATAATGAAGGATATGAATGGTGCCATTGTTGACTTTGCCCGCCCCGCAGGCTTCCCTGATTCAGCGTAGCCATATGGATCACTGCAGTATACAGTGTGTATCTGTTAGGTATCCGTACATAAACAACTATTCCCAGTGAGATTACCTATGTGCGTTGCGTTGTCGGGGGTAGTGGGCATTGGGCATTGTCGACTGCGCCCTCCTCCACCTCTTGCTCCTCCACCTTTTTCTTCTTTTTCCTTCTTCTTCTTCGTCTTCTTCATCTCCTCCTCCTCTTGTCTGAGACAGTGAGGCCTTAAAAGGCTTACCATGTTCCATCTCGCATCTCCCATTGCCATTGGGTCAACTTCATCATTCGGATGACAGCTGAAGTGTTGGCTGCCCCTTTCCACCGTGGTGTTACACCCAAAAAAAAAAAAAAA
>PJEX01000194.1:58724-85651 GCA_005350895.1 Colletotrichum tanaceti
TGGGGGGGGGGGGGGGGGGCCGACTGGAGCTTCGTTCAACGTCTTCTTCAAATGTATTCAGTGTCGATGTGTCACAAACATATGGAGCGCTCGTGAGTATGATGTCATCAGGGTGAGACTGTTCACTCAACGCCAGCAACTAGGTATAACCAAAGGTTTTCAGAATATCGTAAACACCTGGTAATTACATCATTCCCAACCGGCTGAGCCACGTTTACTACACATACATACCTCCGCCTACATTCGGAGTCTTCTTTTCTATAGATCAAAACAGGAAATCCGAGAAGCTTTACACTGGAGCGCATGGCATGCTATTAGCCTATTACTTGTGTCCATATAATCTGCCGTAATACGGCACGTAGGCACTTAAAAACCATGTGGTCGACTTGCATCCACTACTCGGGATTCCACTTGGGGCTTGGGCCAAAAACAGAGTTCCGTACAATGGAGGGTTTATCCCAAACGGCCGGTTTCAACCCCGTATTCGGAAATCACGAGACCGGGATACTGCTGTTTGTCAATTCCCGTCCCACAAAGTGCTCGTTCTAATAGACTTTTTGGATCGGGCAGCTATGAATTGATGATTAACAACCCTAATCGCTAGTGTCGCCTCACTATTTTTTTTTTGCCCGTGAGTCTATATCGTCTCTTTTAGACTCTTCCCTGCTCTTTAGAGGACGTATCTACGGATACGTGTGGGCGAATGCTAGAGACGACCGTCATGCGACCAACTGAGAGTCGCCCGGAAACTCCCTATTTCGCCCTCTAATTATCCAAAACTCTATCGGAAGCATTCGGTCGTCATCTGGACATAATTACCTTGATGGTAGCAGCAATCCGGAGACACTTTCGCGGCTTCGCCTCGTCGTTTTCGTCGGCTGTTTTCAGGCAACTGCGGTTGCAAACCAACCTGGGCATCTTTAAGTCGAAACTCCAAACGCGAACTGGGACTCCATCCTGTCAAGCAGACACATAATGATGGTTTGTTCTGATATGGGCCATTGTGCGAGGGTTTCTGATCTGTCGCAAATCAAACCAGCCGCTGGCAGTTGTTGAGCCGCCGATTCCTTTGTGCTACTAAGAGTCCAGTAATTATCACTGGCTCGAACCAACCATGTCAGCCCATTCGCCCATCGAAAAGAATGACTGAAATGCATAAAGAACGTTCAATTCTTGCTAGGGCGTCACTAAAAAAAAAGAAAGAGAAGTACGTCTTGCAACGTAGTTTACTCTAGTCCACATCGACAGCGCTTTCGAAAGTGGCCCCCGAAAAAGTTCGATTGTATCGGTGCGCCGCGCGTGTAACCGAAACCGCAAAAGCCATGATATCCGACCTCAGCGCCTATGCAGTGTGATATGTTCCCATCTTTGCTGCTTGCACACTGACTCTTGTTGGCTGGGCAGAGGCGCTCGGGTTCCCGGTCAACCTAGGTACATGAGGTTTTGCCCCTCCGATCATTAGCGCAAGGCCAACCAAGGTCTAGAATAGTGTCCGCACAGTTAGGGAGAAGAAGAAACAAGATAGATCAGGATGTGATGTTGTTATTTTTTTAAGTCTAGGTTGTCAATCTTAGCTAAGGGGGTGCAGTAATAAGTCTAGTAGTTATTATTCCTTCCTAATCCTAAATAGGAATCTCTATAACTCCCTAATTTAGGATCTCCCTATTACTCCTTTATATATAACTAACTAAAAAGCCTAGTACCCCTGCTAGTATTAAAACTATAATAATTTAAAGGAAAAAATAGGAAAATAGGAAAGAAAATTGTAATTATAGTTATCTAGACTTATAAATAGCCTCTAATATATACTACTACTCTAAGAATTAGTCTACTATTAAGTCCTATTAGTTATAATAATAACGCTTTAATAGTATATCTATATCTACCTATATAGATCTTTTTAATAGGGTTTTTTTCTCTAAGGTAACTAATTAGGTAATTAAGTCTAATTATAAGGGGAATAGTATCTCTACTACCTTATACTTAGAGAGCTCTAATTAGATAAAATTATCTAGGCTAATTAAGAAATCCTAACTATGTTTTATTATTTACTTTTATATTTAGAAGACTACTAATACTATTTAGTAATATTTTAGAATAGTAGATAAAATCTTATTAGCCTTCTCTCTAATTTTATCCCTCTTAGTATTATTAAAGAAGATATCTTCTATCTTAGAGGAATTAGTAGTATTATTAGAATTAGTAGAGCTTTTAGTAATAGTATCTAAGAGTATATTTCTATAGGTAGTTATAGTTATAGATAGGGTTAAGGTCTCTAGGATAGTAATAGTAATTTATACCTTTTCTTATTAGATCCTAGTATTTAACTTAGAAACCTATTTATTAAAGGTATTAAGATTAGTAGATAAAGTCTTTTATTTAGTAGGCTAAGGGTTAGCTAGAGGATTTAGTTAAGACTAAGCTATAGGGTCTTATTTTAGGGTTAGGGCTACCTAGGTAATAGCTATAATTATAGTAATTTACTCTACTAATAAGTATAGTAGTAATTTATATAAGTTATTAAGCTCCTAAGGCTATCTAATAGTACTAATATCTCCTATAATAGAACTAGTAGTAGTATTTAGGGTAGTAGCTACTAAGGTAGGTATTATAACTTTTAGGATTAGAGCTAATAGACTAATATATATAATATTAAGAAGAGGTACTCTATAGAGTCTATTAAGATAGCATTAAGGGATTAGTCTCTTCTAATATAAGTAAGTAATAATAGATATTATTAACTTAATAGTATTTTATATTCTAGTATAATTCTTCTAGAGCTTTAAGGTATTACCCTTCTTAAAGATAATAATTTAGGTAGCTAACACCTATAATACTAATTCTAGTATTAACTTTCCTCCTTTAATAATAGCTATAGTAATATCTTTATATAGTGTTAAATTAAATATTAGTTAGGTTATCTTAGTTAAGGTTTTTATTATATATTTCTTAATTGTTACGACCTAACAAGTTACAGGCAACGAGAGCCCCACCCAGCCAGCAGGACGCAGGCGGCACAGCCTTTGTATGGACAAGAGACAGGGTTAGGTAGATGACTCCCCTGGAACGGAAGAACTATAGTACAGGTCACGTGGAGATAAGATAAGATTAGATCTGTACGCTAGAAATACAGAACCTATACGCTAAGGATACAGCACCTATACGACAAGAGTATAGCACCTGTATGTTAAACATACAGATACCTCTAAGACTACATAAGCAGACTTGTATATAGGATAGACTTAGACGCACTTAAGGATAGACTTCTATAGCTCTTTAGCAATTAACTTTGTGATTATCCCCTTGGATACTCTTAGCACCCTTTACTAGTGACCTACGTTACAAGCCCTTTGTTAAGTATACAACTGATCACTGTATCCTCTAAAGACCTAATCCTTTCAGCATAACTTACAGCACTGTTCCCTAGCTTTATTGCCTTAGCTTCTGCTAATAGATACTACTATAGAAAGCTAACTGTAACACTTTGATTGCTCCTGTTTAGTAAGTTAACCCTATAAAGCTAACGAACAGTAACGACACTATAGCCGCATGACCTAATGCTCCTAAGACTCCTACCCTAGGATCTAGCGCCTCCTTAGGCAAGCAACCTACTTAATCCCTGGATAAGGAAATGAAGGAAGCTAAGGATTCTGACAAGGAACTTGACTTCACTAAGAAGGTCTACAGAAACCTCTAGAAGCGTATTGACAAGAACAACAACAACATCGCGCAGATGCAGGCTATGTTTAACGACGCTGTAACAGAGCTTAAAAACAAAAACTAGCTTGCTAACAAGCTCTAACAGGAGGTTTAAACCCTCTAAGCGGCTGCTAGCATCATCTAAACCCCTATAGACAGACGAGAGAAACTCAAGCTTAACTCTCCTATCACTTATAACAGAACCCTAGGACTACTTAAGGGATTCCTTATCTAAGTTAAGAACTATCAGAATTTCTATTAAGGAAACTTTTGCAACAGAACTGAGAGAGTCATTCACGCTGCGACCTTCCTGCAAGGACAAGCCCTTCAGTGGTTTGAACCCTTCCTTAAAGAATATCTTAATAATGAGACCCTTGACTATTGTTCTAGCGAAGTTAGGGATATATTCGCTAACCTCTAGGGATTTAAAGACGCCCTAAAGTCCCTATTCTAAGACCCTAACGGATCACAATAAGCAGAAAGAGACTTAGCCTACCTACGCTAGACTAAGTCTGCTACTGCCTACGCTGCAGAATTCAGAAGACTCTGCGCTCAGCTTAAGCTCACTAAAGACACTAAGATCTTTATGTTCTACAGTAACTTAAAGGATAAAGTTAAGGATAAAATTGTTAAGCTTAATTATCCTAAAGACTTCCTTTAATATGCTGAACTTGCTATCAAGATTAATAACTGTCTCTACAAATGACGTAAAGAAAGAGGCGAAAAGCAAGCACTAGCTAACTTAGCTAAAAAGTACTAATAGCAACCCTAACAATAGTTCTAGCAGAACCACCCTCAGCGCAACAGACAAACTAAGCGCCCTAGAGGAAACTACTAGCAGAACAACTAGAATTGTAACAGCACTGCCTATAGACACTACAGCAGCCCTATAGACCTCAGCGTGGCCTAGAAAGACAACAAGACAAGAGACTTTAAGTGCTACAACTGTAACAAGCCAGGACACATAGCTAGAGAATGTTAACAACCTAAGAAGCAGCGATTCTAACCAGTACCTAAGAAAGGCTAACAAATCAACATTACCAGCAAAGGCACCCCTTACGCCTCACTCTCATGGACTGCATGCTATAATAATAACTGCTTAACCTATCATAACAGTAAGGAACAATCCAGATAGTATCTAAAAGCCCCTAGAACCCTAGCAATTACTAACAGACAGGAAACCTACACCTACTAAACAATTAAAGAATATAATGAAGAGTGTATTTAACAGCTTGACATAGCTGTCCTCTAGATAGAAACAGAATATAAGGCACAGTTAATTACCCTTAACATAGCATAACAACGCTTACAGAAGAGACTATAACTATAAGGCGACTGAAAAGGCCTTATAGACTTCTAAGAACGCTATAAGCAGGACCTTAAAAAGAAAGATTTAAACCTTAAATAACGAACCCTAGCTATAACCTAATTAGGCTACAAAAAGATAGGGATATACAAAACTCCTGAGGAACACTAACGACAATGTGTTAACATCCTTTAGTAAGCCTGCAGGATTGCAGCTTACTAAAGGATCCCTAAGGCTAGAAAAGAAACTAAGAAGGATAACAACCTTAAAAGGAAAAAAGAACCCTAAGAATAACTAAAGACCCTTGCGATAATGTGAAGGGGCCCTAGTTAGAAGCTTACACGCAAAATCAACAAGCAACTCAATAAGATGCTCTAGACAGGATAACTTAAAGAAGTTAAGAGACTAGCCCTCTAAGGCCTAGTAACACTAGACAGCAAGATTAACATCACTACGCTTAACTAAGTTACAGCTGCTAACCTAAGAGATCTACAGACATAGACCTCCTAAGAAAGAGAAGCGTATAGACGCGCTGCAAGCAACCACCCGCAAGGGCTAGACAGCTTAGACTATGATTTAGAAGACATACCTAACTATAGGATTACGCCTAGTTAATACTATAAGACCTATATTGTATCTAGCTCTAAAGAAGAGAGCCTAGAACCCCTAAAGCAACTAGAATACTAGGTTATCTACCCTAAGGAAGACTATTAGTTAGTTAAGTTCTACGGTACAGCCTACAAAAGGAACTACCTACCTATACTGCTAGTACTAGGAGATCACCCCTTATTAGACCCTAACCATAAAGATCATAAAGACATCTTCTAGGCTAAATGCCTGGACGACTAGTGTAAGAAACACAAATCGAACAAGAAGAAGTTCTACTTCTACCCTTAATAATATACTGAAGAACCTATTCAAGATGTCTACCTATACTAATAACTCCTATTCTAGATAATGCGACACTACGAGGAAGGAAACATTACAACCTTTACTCTAAGCCCTAAATACCCTATGTTATGCCTTAATAATAATAAGGGATGGCAAGAATGCTAATATAATAAATGCCTTATCTATCAGAAAGCTAAGACATAAGCCTGGCGGAAAGAACAGAAGAAGGGAACTTAGCAGTTAAAAAACTGATAACGCCTATAAGAAGAGGGTAACGTATAGCGACAACCTATAAGACCCTATATATAACCTATAATGTAGCACATTTTGAACTAGATATTAAGATCTAAGGATAACAGACACACGCAATCATTAACAGCAGCGCCTAAGGAAACTTTATATTACCTAGACTAGTGAATAAACGAAAGATACTATAGTAAAAGAAAGAACGCCTGTATGCGTTATAGACAGTTAAAGGAGAACAAGTTAAGTACAGTAGCAGACTTATTGTTTTAGAGACAGTATACCTCCCTTTATAAGTCTATAACTAGAAAGAAGAACTCTAATTTAATATTACAGAAATAGGAGACATTAACGTTATCCTAGGAATTATATAGTTACAAAAACATAACCTACGAGTAGATTAGAGAACTAGCTAACTTTAATAGACAGATTTAGTTACTAAGCAGTACTGCAAGAGCTAGGCCTTAAATGAATCCTTTAGAGCACCTCTTAACGAAACACTACAAACAAAACAATAAATACAATATGTAGCCTATCTCTAGGAGATAAGGCCTTCTAAGACAGTAGCCCCAGCAGCATCAGATTAGGGATTAGATCTACTCCTAGCTATTCTAGAGGAGTACTAGAAATACAAAAAGCTGTTTGCCTTAGAATTGGAAACAGGCTTACTAGAACATAGACCTTACAATTATGAGATTCCTCTTATTGAAGGTGCCTACCTGAAATTCCTTCCTATCTATGGATTGAATGAAACAGAATGAGAAGCTCTAGATAAGTATCTTGACGAATACCTTAAGAAAGGGTATATTAGACCCTTAGAGTCCTCTGCAGGACACCCTATTATCTTTATGCTAAAGAAGAACAGCAAACTATAACTATGCGTTAACTATTAATAACTTAACAGTATTACAAAGAAGAATTGTTACCTGCTACCTCTTATCTTAGAACTCTAGGACCTACTACATAGAGCCCACTAGTTTACAGCCCTAGACCTTAAGGGAGCCTACAACTTGATTAGGATTAAGGAGGGGGAAGAATGGAAAACAGCATTCTGAACATGTAAGGGACTCTTTGAGTACCTTGTTATGCCCTTTAGACTTACTAACGTACCTGCTACCTTCTAGATAATGATTAACCACATCCTTAGCGAATTTATCAACATATTTGTTGTCGTCTACCTTAATGACATCCTTATCTTCTTACTAAACCTTAAGCTACATAAGGAACACATACATAAAGTCCTTCAGAAGCTCTAAGAAGCTAAGCTACTAGTAGAAGCAGAAAAATGCGAATTTTATAGCAAGAAAGTTAACTTCCTAGGATATACTATCACACTAAGATAAATTAAGATAGAAGTAAAGAAAGTATAGGCAGTTAAGGACTAGCCTATACCCTAGAACGTTAAGGATGTCTAGTTGTTCCTAGGATTTGTTAACTTTTATTAACAATTCCTTAAAGGTTACGCAGGAAAAGTTTAGTGCATCCAGAACCTCACATAAAAAGATACCCCCTTTAAATGGACTAAAGAACGCAACAATGTATTTAAAGGAGTCAAGCGACAAGTTACCTTAGAACCTATCACTTAAATCCCTAACCTAAGCAAACCTTTTGAAGTTAAGACTGATGCCTCAGACTTTGCTATAGGTGGATAACTTGGACAGCGCGATGAAGAAGGAAGACTACACCCTTGTGCCTTCTTCTTAAAAGCATTTTACAGACTAGAATTGAATTACTAGATACATAATAAAGAACTTATAGCAATCATTAAAGTATTCTATGAGTGGAGACTACAACTGTCTAGTACAAAACATAAAGTTCTTGTATACATAGATCACAAGAACCTCACACATTTCATAACCTCTAAGAACCTAAATAAACGATAAGTTAGATAGTTAGAATTCCTTTTAGAATATAACTTCTGGATTGTCTATAGAAAAGGAACTGACAACGGCAGAGCTAACGCTCTTAGCAGAAGGATAGATTATGAAGTCCCTGTCCTAGAGGAAACATAAGTTATCCTTAAAACAGATAAGAATGGAGACCTTATTCTAGCACAGAAACTACTTATGATCGCTAGACAAGTCATGGTTAGCACGACTAACAAAATGACGCATGAGATAATTAGAGAAATTCACAGTGCTTAAGCATATAGACACTAAGGAGTTACTAAGACCTGGAAACGAATTCAATAATACTACAACTAGTAAGTAATAAGACAAGATGTTATAGACGTAATCTAGGATTGCAAACCCTGTAAGAAAAGCAAGAACAGTCTACATAAGCCCTATAGACTTATTTAGCTACTGCTAGTACTACTAGCAGTATAGCACTTAATCTCTTTAGACTTTATTGTTAAACTACTAAAGTTAAGAGAACTACTTACAAAGGTCTATTATAACAGCGTTTTAGTTATTGTGGACTAACTCACTAAATACGCCTACTTTATTCTATACCTAGAAGTAAGTATAGTAGAAGACCTTGCGTACACGTTTTTGAAATACATTATTAGTAACTACAGACTACCTAACGAAATTATGTTAGATAGAGATAAGCTGTTTACTTTAAAGTTTTAGAAATTACTGATTTTGTAACTTAGTATAGACTACAAACTATTAACCTCTTTCTACCTGCAGACTAATGGTTAGACTGAATAAATTAACTAGATACTTAAACAGTATCTATAATGCTATGTTAACTATAACTAAGACAACTAGGTACTACTGTTACCTATAGCCTAGTTTGCCTACAACAGCGCAGTTAGAGAAAGCACTCTCTACTCCCTATTCTACCTAAACTACAGATTTAAACCTACAGCACATAGAGAACCACGCGAAGGACTACAGGCCCTAAAAGCTATGGCTGACATTAACAAGATGCGCGAAATCTAGACAAACGTCTCCTAAGATTTAGAATTCGTTAGAGAACAAATAAAGAAATACGCTAACACTTCAAGGATTAGAGGACTATCCTTAGAAGAGGGAGATAGTGCCTACCTCATATAACAAAACATTAAAACTAAGCGACCTAGCGACAAGTTAGACTATAAAAAACTTAGACCTTTTAAAATCATCCAAAAGGTTTTAACAGTTAACTACAAACTTAAGCTACCTAACACGATGAAAATCCACCTAGTCTTTTACATCGCACTTCTTGAACTAGCACCACGCGGATTACACACTGAAGACTGCATCATTGTAGAACCTAACGAACCAGAGTATGAAGTCGAACGAATCATCGACCACAGGAACAAAGATAGTTATGATGAATATCTTATTAAATGGAAAGGCTACAGACACAAAGATAACTTATGGGAACTAGTCAAGAACCTCTAGAACTCCTAGAAGCTCCTATAGGAGTACCCTGACTCTTAGGCTGCCCTGGGACTAGAGAACCTAAGTCTGCAAACTCCTCACTAATCCTAAAGGACAGCTAATTAACCTCGTTAGGAACCCCTATAGATTGAAGATCACCTACAACACCCTGCTTGTGAGCATCTAAAGCAGAAAGCAACTTGTTATCCTCTAGCTCCTGCAGACCCTAAGAAAACGTCTTAAGATGACGCTCCTTAACCTTCTTGCGAATAGTATGAATTTGCGCTAGACGACCTGCCACTTTAGCCACCTCAGCCTAAACATAAGCAAGCTTCTTATAAAGCCCTAGGAGAGCATTACTTGCTTGCTCCTCCTTTTTCTCCTATTCTTGATGCTGATTACTCAGACGTTACACTACCCTTGTTAGCATATTACTAAGAAAAATACCTCACAACAAGAACAAAAAACTCATAACTTAACGCTACTACTACGCTATCGCAAGGATGCTTTAGGTTCTTATAGCCCTAGCAGACTTTTGAACCCTTAGCAATCTGACACAGGCACTTCGCGCAGAAGCAACGGGTATAAGGCATAGTATCAGAAGAACTAAAACAATTAAAGATATTGTCACACGCTAAATGAAGTGCTGATTTGGAGTCCTTTGACTTTTGAACGCGACCTGTCATGTTGTCAACATTATGATAAACAGGGATGCAGAATTAACGACTCCCTAACCTAGGAGACACTACCTACTTATAGGTCTTAAGGATAAGACCTTTGGAGGGGAGACCTGATGTTACGACCCAACAAGTTACAGGCGACGAGAGCCCTACCTAGCCAGCAGGACGCGGGCGGCACAGCCTTTGTATGGACAAGAGACAGGGTTAGGCAGATAACTCCCCTAGAACAGAAGAACTATAGTATAGGTTATGTGGAGATAAGATAAGATTAGATCCGTACGCCAGAAATACAGAACCTATACGCTAAGGATACAGCACCTATACAACAAGAGTATAGCACCTGTATGTTAAACATATAGATGCCTCTAAGACTACATGAGCAGACTTGTATATAGGATAGACTTAGACGCACTTAAGGACAGACTTCTATAGCTCTTTAGCAATTAACTTTATGATTATCCCCTCAGATACTCTTAGCACCCTTCACTAGTGACCTACGTTATAAGCCCTTTGTTGAGTATACGACTGATTACTGTATCCTCTGAAGACCTGATCCTTTCAGCACGACTTACAGCACTGTTCCCTAGCTTCGTTGCCTCAGCTTCTGCTAATAGACACTACCACAGAAAGCCGACTGTAACATTAATATTAGATACTATATCTAGGGTTTAGATTATTATAATACTATTAGTATTAGCTAATCCTTCTACTAGTTACTTAAAATAAGTATAGTCCTTCTTAAGGTTCTTAGGTAAGAGCTTATTATTATTACTAGCATTCTTATTATTATCCTTAGTAATATTCTCCTTAACGTTAGGGTTTAGAGGTATTAGCTTAGGTATAATAGGTTTCTTAATTTTAACCTTACGTTAGGGGGCTATTTTAATTACCTATTAATATTAGCGTTTTACTTTAATCTAGGAGGGGTTAAGCTTATTACTTAGATATATAATCTCTATAGCTAGAATAGATAAAAGTTAGCGTTTAAGGTCTTAGGAATTAAGTCTGTTAAGCTCCTATAAGATAATTTAAGAGAGTAATTATTATTAGGGGTAGTTATACTAGAAAAGGTTATTAATAAGTCTTAGGTTAATAGGGTACTTAATAGTTAGTTAGGGGGGTTATATTATTAGCTAAGATTATAGGGGTATACTAAGCGTGTTATAGTTACACACTAGAATAATAAGTTATAAGGAATAAGGAGGTAGAGAATAAAAGGAGGAGGGAGAAAAAAAGAAAAGGAGGCTTAAGAAAAGGAGGCTCTTATCTAAAGTTAAGCAAAAGAATTAAGTAAGAATTTATTAAGGAAGGAGCTTAAGATAGTAGGAGCCTAAGTTAGGAGGTTAACTAGCCTATAGTAGTATTAATAGAAGGAGCCCTTTAGGGTAGTAGGTATAACTTATAGGTTAATAATTAGTCTAGTAAGATATTTATCTATAAACTATCCTCTTATGCCTTAGTAACTAGGTAAAGGGTAGTAATAGGTCTAAAGGTAGTTAGAGGTATCCTAATCTTAGTTAGAATATCTTTAACTAATCCTAGTGTTAATTATAGGGAATAGTAATACTATTTAGTTACTTAATATAATATATAATATAGCTAACTTAGCGTTTAATAGTAAATAGGCCTCTCTATTAAGGCTTAAACTTAGGAGGCTTACCTTCCTATACTAATATAATAAAGTCCCCCTTTTAAAATAGAGTTAAGATTCTCTAATTGTATTTTACTAACTTAGTAGTATTATATATATCCTATAAAATATTAACTATCTATTAGTAGTATTTAACTATTACTATATATACTATAGCTATATTAGCTAACTAGTCTAGTAATAGTAGTTCTTAATTAGTCTATAAGTAGGGTAATACAGTAATATTATTAGTTAGTAGGATACCTATAAGGATCTCTAATAGGGAGAATCTAATTAACTAGATCTATCTCTAATTAACAGCCTTTAAGCTTTCTATCTAGTATAAATCCTAATCTCTAGGTAGAAATTTACTAGTAAGGATTTCTTTAGTAATTAGATCTATAATAAGGTAGATATACGTTTTAATTATACTAATAGACTTATGCAATTTAGCTAGTACTAGAGTTACCTTAACTAATTAGGTATTTATAGCTAATTTAAATTTATAGGAGATAAATATACTACTAGCATTAGGGTAGATTACTTAGGGTGTAATACCTATTATATCTATCTATTAAGTTAGGATTAGGATAGCTTTAGAAGTAGATACTAATTTCACTAGGTATACTTAATAAAACCTACTTAAGTAGTTAATCTAAATTAGTAATAAGACATTACTATAGTCTAAAGTTAGTAATAGGCCTAGATAGTTAATTCCTAGCACTTAAAAAGGTAAAGTAATCTATATTACTTAATCTAAGTGTAATAGCTTTTAAGGGGTAACTAATATATAAGGCTAGTACCTATTAATATATTAGATTATATCTTTAGCTATTCCTAGCTAGTAGAATTAATAAGCTAATTTCTATTAAGTAATATTAGGTCTAAAGTGTCTACTATTATTATAGGTAGTTTTATAGGCTACTACTACCTCTAATAGGACTAGGTAACAGTAACAGAACCTATATAATATATGCATTAGGATTCTATTATAAATTAAGAATAATCTAGATTTTAATACTATTATAGTTAAAGTATAGTTATTAAGATCTTCTGTTTTCCTAATAAGGTATCTATATATATATATATACTATAGTTTATTAAGCTATTTCTTTATTAATATAGTTAGCATTAGTAGGCTAGGGGCTAACTGCAATTTAAACTGTGTTACTACTGCTAGGGTATAAATAGGTAGTTAGCTGTTAGGAGTAGGTTTCTAGTAATTAAATTAAGGCGCTTTTAATAGTAATAAGGTCTAAATTACATTAGTTAGTTTATCCTTATCTAGTTAGTCTGCAATTACATTATAGATTATTTCCTTATATCTACTAGCTCTATCTTTCTATATCTATTTACTATCTTCTATAATAGATCCTAAAGCCTCTAAGTTATTATTATAGTAATTATATAATAGGAAAATTATATAGGATAATGTATCTACTGCAGCATTTTAAGGGCCCTAGATATATTTAATATTAACGTTAAGCATCCTTAGCTCTATAACTTAGTAAGCGTAGATTCTATAATAGTTAGATAATAAAAGGAACTAGGTAAGGGGCTTATAATCTATAAAGATTGTTAATAGGTCCTCTATATATAAGAAGTAACTATATTACTAATAGAATTTAATAATAGCTAGTAGTTCTTATTTATAAGTACTATAGTTCTGTTAGGCTTTTATTAATAAGAATAAGTTATATAATATAGGGACTAGACCTACAGTTTATATCTACATTACTATATAGCTACTAGTATATTTAGATACGTTAGAGTATAGCTAAATTAGATATCTAATTAAGATACTGTATAGTTCTACTATATTTACTACTAAGTTCTTAAGTAACTTAAAGGCTAATACCTTAGTAGAACCCTATTTCTAAAGGATAGAACTAGTTAGTTAATATAAAGGTCTTATAACTTTAGTGTAATTTTTTATCTATTATTAGTAGGGTCTTATTATAGCTAAGAAGGATCTTACCTCTATCTATAATTTAGGCACTAGCTACTTAAGTAATTTAGCTACTTAACTAAGTTTAATAGTTATTATACCTCTAATTAAATAGGTCTAACCTATTACTATAATTACAGTTATTCCTAAGCTAATCTTCTTTCTTAATAATCTAACTATTACCTAGACTAATTAAGGGAGTAGATATTACTTAATAAAGGCCTATTCCTCTTCCTATATAGTAAATTTAGTAAAGATATTATTAAAATAGATCTCTATTAGCAATATACTACCTAGCTACATTAGGATTAAAAGTAATAGTTTAGGGTTAAGATTTAGGATAGGGCTTAAGAAGATATAGCTAAATTTAGTTATTTAATAGGCTAATAATTTTACCCCCTACTACATTTACGTTAGCTATAATTATAAATAATTAGGTACGTTAAATATATAGATATAATAATAATTAGGGTAGATTAGGATAGACTAGTATATATACTTTAAGTCCTAACAGAAGTAGGTACTAATTTAAGGGTCTAAGAGGTTCTTATAGATTTCACATATTAGCAGAATTAAGGATACTAAAAGCTCCTTATTAATATTACTAAAATTAATAGTAAATTAGTGCTTACCCTAAGGGCCTTTAGTCTTTAGGATAATAACTAGCTATACCCCCTATTTTAATGTAATTCTATTAGGAATAATAGTTAACTTAAAAAAGCTATAATTTTACTATCTTAGACATAGTAATCTAGCTAATATTTCTTAGTAGTATTCTAATGCTTATAGTATAATAAGCTCTATAGTTAGGCGCCTTCTTTTAGTTTCAGGATATATATATATAGGTCTATTACTAGGAAATTATCTAGGAATAATAAAAAGAGGATATAATAGGTATAGATAACCTATTTAACCTCCTTAATATCTTTCTTAAGGATATTTAAGCCTAATTCTATTAGTTCTTTATCCTACTAAGCGTTTACAGTTACTAATAAGGTCTAGAAGTTAGTTAGTAATTATTATACTTATTAGGTAGTTAGGAACCTAGAGGGTTTAGAAGTAGGGGTCCTATTGTAACCTATAATAGGTAGGGGGTTATTAAAGGATACGTTAAGTAGTAAGTCTTATAGTCTCTCTATAATAGCGCTTAATAAGTTAAATAGTTAGTATTAGTTAGTAATATCTAATAATCTTATTAGATGTAGGGTATAATTTATAAGCTATATTAAATTAGTATCCTATAAGTAGGTAAATCTAGCTCTAAAATTAATAGGTAATGTTATATTAGTCTAGTTAAGTAATAATATTAGTAATAGCTGCAGTTTAATAACTTACCTAGGTTAACTATTGCTGTTTAGTTTTCTAAGTTATTATTAGAGGAATCTTCTATATCTTTATTATTATCTAACGCTTCTTTATTAGCATTATCTTTATTAGTATCTAAGTTATTAGGGTCTACCTCTACTATACTCCTTAGTTAATTACAACTAGTTAAGTCTATATTATTAGTAATAGGGTTAAGGATTAACTATTAGGTATTAGAGAGCTACATTAGAGGTCCTTTAATCTTAACTATTTACTTACCTTTTAATATATTACTAATAACTAATTTAGCTCCTTAGGGGTCTATTAGTGCTCTTACGTTATATAACTATAGTATCCCTAGGAGGAGTAAGACTAACTAATCTAAATCGCTAGGTTAGATATATACCTAGATCTCTTATTTAATACTATAGGTAGTAACTTCTACTACTATAAAGTATATTATAATATAGGTAGATCTGCTTATAGCACCTATATTAAGGCCCTTAAATTTAATTCCTAATAATAAGTAGCATTTTAATCTACATTTATTAACTAATCTTAGGGAGATAATATTTATCTCTAATCCCTAATCTACTTAAGTAGCTCTATATAGTAATTAGTATTATATTAATAGTATTAATAGGGTATACTTAATCCTAAAAGATCTAGTAGCTTTATAATTATAGGAGAATAGTTTAATATTAGCTTTAGGGTCTATAGTAGTTATAATAGGGTTAAGGATACTACCTAAATAGATATTAGTAATAATTAAGGTATTAAATTTAACCTTTTTAGGCTACTTAGTTATAATACGTTAGGAGATTACTCTTAGTAATTTAAAGAATTTAGGGCTTAATTACATTAGATCTACTAATAATATATTAAATTTAATATCCTTTACTATCTTATAGATATTAATTACTAGCTTACCTTCTTAAGTAATAATAGTAGTAAGCCTATTATATAGGGTAGATTTCTTCTTAGGTAGCAGCGTAATAGGCTCTAGCATTAATATAATATCTACTATTATAATATCCCTATATAGT
Source organism: Colletotrichum tanaceti (assembly GCA_005350895.1). Classification (NCBI taxonomy): domain Eukaryota; kingdom Fungi; phylum Ascomycota; class Sordariomycetes; order Glomerellales; family Glomerellaceae; genus Colletotrichum; species Colletotrichum tanaceti. The sequence goes on from PJEX01000194.1 coordinate 74,784, forward strand.
TTCTCTAATGCATTAGCTCTTAGGATTCTAGTTACCTATACCTTAGGCTTTAACTTCTTAACCTATTAGACTTAGTTAGATAGTTATTATAGGATAGTGTCTATCTATTTCTTTTAAGCTACTAAACCTACTACTTCTACCTAAGTAACTAGTAAGTTAATTTTAAAGACTCTTTTATCTAGTTTAAGTAAGTTATTAACTAAGATTTTTATTACCTTAGTAACTTATTCAAATAGTTAGATAATCCTAGCTAATTTTAATTTAGCTACTAGTTATATCTCCTTAGCCTTAGTAAATATAGGGATAACATTAGTATTATCTTTAGCTAGGGTAAATTTATAATATCTACTGCTAACTATATAATTAGATAGATCCTATAGGTTCTTTAACTTATTATTAGCTAATAGGGGTATAGTAGTTTAAGCTGCCTAAGGCTATTAAGGGATCTCCTCTATAAAGTTAGGTATAAGAAGGTTATTTATATAACCCTATTCTAAGGTAAAGTATAGTTATATAGAATAGACATCTACTACACTAGCAGGAGGGTAAATACTATTAGTAAAGCTTTAGTTTAATAGGAAGATTATAGCCTTAATATAGGCTTACTCCTATAGTTATAAGGGATTATTATAGTATTCTAGCTATTAGTAGTTAGGTTTACTATATTTAATATAAAGGATATTACTATCCCTTATTAGCACTAATCTATTAACGTATAGGTTCTTTAAAGTTTTCTAATCTAGGAGGTTAGGTAGGTTTTAGTCCTTATAACTAAAGTCTATACTAATATCTCTTCTACTATAGAACACCCCTTAGTCTTAGTATTAGGGTTAGTTAGGCTAATTACCTTAAAAAGGTTAGTATTATCTAGATTAATTTTAGTTACTATAACTATATCTTTATACAGTAGGCTAAGATTAGTAAGATTATATATATCTACTTAGTAGTATTAGTTAGTTTGCGTTAGGGTGTATTAAGGGATTAGTTAGTAGGTTAGTAGGGTATATTCCTAATAGTACTATTACTAGGCTAAATAGGTTAGGTAGTTAGCTAAAGTAGCTACTATAGTTACTATAGATAGGCTAAGAGATAGTATATAATTAGGTAAATTACTAGGCTAACAGTTATTTAACTACCTAACTTAGATTTTAGCAAACAACTATTTCTTCTAGTAATTTAGCTTAGGTAAGATCTACTTTACATTTATCCTCTACTTCTTATTTATTAATAATTTATTATATATCTCTAATAATTATAAAGGCTGCTTTAAGGCTAATAGTAGTTATAGCTAACATACTTAATACTTAGCGTTAGAGGTTAGAATTAGCTAGTCCTTTAATAAATTATCTTACTAAGCTAGTTAGGATAGTTTTCTTAGGTATTATTAATGTAATACTAGTTATAGTATCCTTATAACTAACTTAGTAGAGGGTTAAGAGTGCTTAGTTATAATATACTAATAGTACTTTATCTTTCTCTTAGGTAAGAGAGTTAATATCTCTACTAATAGAATCTTAGTTAATTATTTTTAATAGGAATCTCTCTTTTAATAAAGCTTCTATAATAGCTATATCTATAAGGGTAGTAACGCTATCTATAGCTTTATCTATAATTACTGTAAGGTAGGGTATACTGTTAAGGTATATTACTACATTACCCTTACATTATATATTAAAGGTTTTAAGGACTTAGGATATAGGGAGGTTTTAAGGGTTATAACTAGCCTTTTTAAAATCCTATTTTAGGTAGGTAAGCTATTAGGATACTGTAACTAAACTATTAAAGGTGCTATAGTTTAGCGTTAGTAATAGTAAGTCTGCTAGGGGTTAGCTAGGAAATATTCCCCTAATATTTAATAATAAGGCTATTATAGTTACTATAAGCAGTAGAGAGTCTCTAAACTTAATTAGTACTATAGTAGAAGCTATACTAAAATAGTATTTATTAAATAATATAGTTAATTTACTAATATCTACCTAATTATTTAGTTACTAGGCTAATTAGTCTTAGGATCTTAATAAGTATAGATTAGGGAAGGTAGGAAAGAGAAGTAGTTATTATAATAATAGGATTTAATTCTAGGCTTTAGTTATGTTTACTAAAAATAGGTTAGTCTATAGACTAATTTAGGGTATAGTTAGGGTTAATTAGGCGTCTAAGATATCCTTTTTACCTAGGCTTAGTAGCAGTAATACTAGATTAAGTGTAGTTAAAGTAGCTTAATTAGCTTAATAGTTCTCTAATAATTTACTTAGCATGTTTAAAGCAAAAGGTGTTTTAATCTAGGTCTAGGAGCCTAGCTATATATAAGGTTAATTAGTTAAGGTAGTAACTTAGTAGATAATCCTTAATTAGTTAGTAAGGCTAATAATAGTTAATTAGACCCTACTATTATCGCTAGAATAGTGTCTATACAGTTAGGGAGAAGAAGAAACAAGATAGATTAGGATATAATATTATTATTTTTTTAAGTCTAGGTTATTAATCTTAGCTAAGGGGGTGCAGTAATAAGTCCAGTAGTTGTCATTCCTTCCTAATCCTAAATAGGAATCTGTTGAAATTGAGGGATGCGCACAGAGGGCGCTGCGCCCGAAGGGCGCCGCGGAGATCGGTTATATTCGGTCCGGTGCGGCCCGGCTGCTCGGGCGAATACGGGAGTAATTGTCACGGGCTTAGACCCGGGCAACAGGCTTTTCTGGTGGCCTTAGGCACCCAAGAAAGGGGTTCCAAAAGGCTCGCCGAGCGGCCCAGCCGCGCCGTAATAGTTGCACACACAACACACTCAATATACGCACAATTGACGCACAACCTTGATCCCCGTCACTTTTGACAGAATCTCCGCAACTCCCTAGTTTGGGATCTCCCCATTGCTCCTTCACACAGGTCTATGGTGGAACGTTGCAGTCTGTCTGCAGAAGGCTTGTCCGAGAACAACCAAGCTGTGAATAGTGGTCGTTTGCTTAGGAGAAGACAAGCAACCCTCCTCCATGTAGGTACTGTCCAGGCCGGGATCCGAACCAGTTCGAGTCTTGACGCGTCACCACAATGATACGGCCACGGTTGTCAGCCAAGCCTCCGGAACCATACGGCTCACAAGCAAGGCAGAACCTGACCAGACTTCCGTCTGCCTTCTCTCAGTCAGTTGACTCGTTCCATCCGCCGCCTCTTTCTCTTCATCCCTCAAAGAGAATGAGTCTACACTACCGATCGTGTGAGGCGAAAGGTGGGATGGGGTCCGACTATCCCGGACCTATCGGAAGATCCACCTGGCCGGTTCTCGCCGTGAGATTTCGTCCCGAAGAAGTAACGTCATCCAGAGTGCTGGGCATCAAGACGGGAGACTCGTCACCGCCGACTAGGCCCGGCCATCCGCATACCGTAGTGGCTTTCTTAAAGCCGCAGTAAACTCCAGTACTTTTTGTCCCGCCCTGATCGGACTCTCCACCAGTCATGTTCAGTCGCTTGGCGCTTTCGATTAGTGTCGAGCCTGTCAAGAAGCCTTCATCTCATCCCCCCCACCCCCCTACCCGAGCCGGGCGGCTTGGATGGCGCCAATAGGTAACGACACGTCCACATCCGTTGTGTTTTCGAATAAGCCGAAAGTAAGGGGAAGGAATTTCAATAAGCTTGCGTCGTGCCACGTTTGACTTGCATGGCTATTGGACCGCTCTCGCCGGCCAACCTTTGCAATGAAAAAGCCCTTGCGGTGAGCGGTGAGCTCAGACGGCCGCCCGCAGCAAAGGACGAGCGACGCGACTGCAGGCAGTAAGCCCGCCGTTTTAGAAGCACGTCTACGCCACCATCTAAGTCCTGACGCAATGAAAGCAGGCTGGGGGCCCATACACGGTACGAGGCCGTCTGAGGGCGTCGGAATCCTATTAATTGAGCCGGTTCCTGCGGACCGTCGGGACGGTGACGAGCTTGGTGCGGCTTTCGCGATTTTTCCAACACACAACACTTTCCAGCAATATGTTGAGTACATACTTGCTCTTGCAGTATGAGCAGCAATAATAGCAGGTATAATAGGGCTAAGGTTTCTAGGGATTATTAATTGATCCGCAAAAGGTATTTAGACTTTAACTGATCCGCAAAAGGCTCCTACACAAAAGGTTTTGGTAATTAACTAGATTTATTGTTATAACTCTAACGCTATACAGCTTCCATTGCAGCCTTGCCTCTAATATCAGTCGCTTCCGCTTCCAGGATAATTCTTAATTAATCCATAAGAATCTGGGCCGAGAGGGTCGCCAATCGCGAGTACAACCCGACTCCTTCTCCGGCAGTTCAAACCTGGCGTTTTCACTTCTCGTGTACCTCGCCTTCACATGGATCAACTACCCGACGGTCTGATTGCCTTCGGGCCCGAGGCCAACTGCACACTCGAGCTCTGCCCGTTGGAATGGAGCGTTCTTCGCTACCAGCCCTATGTTCCCGCCAGCGGTATCTTCATCGCACTCTTTGCCCTGGGATTGCTTGTTCATGCGATCCAGGGCATCAGGTGGAGGACGTGGGGGTTCATGGCCAGCATGATTGCGGGCTGCGTCTTGGAGATCGTCGGTTACGTGGGACGACTCTTCATTCACGACAATCCGTTCGACTTTGACGGGTTCCTCATGCAGATCAGTAAGTTCTTCGCTCCCACGAAGGATGCGCTTCGGCTCTTGTAGATAGAGCCTTGACATGGACCGAGGAACTCACGTGTTTCGGCAGTCTGCATCACGATAGCCCCGGTCTTCTTTTCGGCCGCCATCTACGTCCTTCTCTCTCAAACGTAAAGAACCGATTTTTGCCACTAGAGAACCATGTAGAAGCGAATTATAACGGCTAATTATCGTCTAGGATAAACTATCTCGACCGATCAATCTCACGCTTTTCTCCTCGCATGTACTACTGGGCCTTCATTCCGTTGGACGTGGTCTCTCTCGTTCTGCAGGCCGTGGGTGGCGCGTTGTCGTCGGTCAGCACGACTGTCGAAGCCGTGGACCGGGGCGTCAACATCTCACTCGCCGGGCTGGTGTTACAGGTCGCCTCGATGCTGGTTTTCTGCTCCCTGTTTGCAGACTACATCCTTACGTACACCCGCTCAAAGATCCGCCCCCCCATGGGACCGAGGCTCAAGGTGTTTTTGCTCTTTCTCGGCCTCGGTACCCTGTTTGTTCTTCTCCGATGTGCCTACCGCATCGTAGAGCTGCACGAGGGCTACTTCAGTCACTGGTTCCGAGACCAGACCCTGTTCATTGCCTTGGAATCGGCGTGAGTTTTTTCAACCTTGCGAATCCCCCAAACGTCTTTCTCACCGACAGTATGTAGTATCATGGTCTTGGCCGTTTTCAGTCTCAGTATTGGCCACCCCGGCCTCGCATTTAACCGGAGAGAGGGCGGAAAACCAGGTGCGACCGACTTCCAAGGCGCCTCTCGTGGTGAAATGACGGACAGCGTTCAGACGGACAATTCGCACAAGTGGAAAAGGGACAGCAGCTAGAGAAAGAAGATTACGTAGACGCATGACTTCCGGCGTACATACACATTGAACAGGCATATTTTCTCTGGTTGGGTTTTTTTGAAAATCAGGAGCGACTGGTCCATGATCAGATCCGGGCATAAGAAGGCTTGCGTCAATATCACATGGTGACCTACATTCCTTCCACCATGCGACGGGGCACAAGGTTGAATTTGGAAAGACGGGTGAGCAGGATAGTGTATTCCATAATTAGCAAAAGATAGCAATTGTAGGGTTGCGGCGAATGGGCCGATGATCATTCATATCGCGAGGCGTGGGCCTTGAACTGGGCAGCCTGGGTATCAAGAGTAGCTTTGCCAGGGTTTATCAGCAAAGGCTTGTTGTTGTGAGCATAATACTCGATGATAGCAGCATCACATGAAGCGTCAACATACCTTATTGTCTGTGAGGTCCGCAAGTCGGTTAAATACTGAAGCTAGAGGCCGATTCATGGACTGTTTTCAACGCCAGTGGTTCGGGCTGGAGGTACCGAGATGAAAAGGCTTTCTGGGCGATGACGCGCGCTTGAAATCAGGCACGAACAGACAGAGAATGACACTGTTACAATAACGTCATTGAATTGTCAAAGACTGTTGCTGAGTTGACGACCGTGGAATCCCGTTTTTCTCCTCTTTCTGGCTTCGCAAGGGGGTTTATCTTTTGGTCGGTACTTGAATCACACGGTGCTCTGAAAAGGGGGTTTTAAAACGCTGTAGCCTTACTTTCAGGTTGTAGCAAATGCGATGATCTAGGACCCCTGTCATGTGTTGCGAGAGTTTGCCGTTGATGGCTTCGACCGCGAGGGTTCCTGGATGGGTTGAATGCTTTGCTTAGTCATACACCGCTGGTCGGCGAATTGGCTCCGAGACTCACCGAGACGGGAAGCTGCCGCCGTCGTCGAAAAGCCCCGGAGCTGCAGCAGAAACCGGCGTCGAAAAAAAATATACATAAACCGCCCGGCAATCGAAGCCCCACATGTCCTCCCATGTCAAGCTCTCGCGGGTACGCCTGCGGCCTCTGGGCGCAAGATGCATCCCTCATTTGACTCGTCACCAAAGGCGCTCGCGCCATGACTTCAACCACTTCGTCCGGGCAGATGGTACGGCGCACGGCAGAACCCAGCCCGTCCCTTACAGTCGCGCCCCGAGCTAACAGCTACTCCCAGAAGAAGGCTCCGATGCGGCGACAGATGCCTCTCCGACGAATCGCGATGCCGCCACGACCTTCAAGCTAGCAGTCAAGGACAACATCGCGACCCACGGCCTACCGACGACATGCTCCTCGGCCATCCTCTCCTCCCATAGAAGCCCCTACGAGGCCACCATTGTGCGCCAACTCCGAGACCGAGGCGCCCGCGTCGTCGGCAAGACAAACATGGACGAGTTCGGCATGGGATCGCACTCTCTCAACTCGGTCCACGGGCCGGTGCTCAACCCGCTGTCCGCGATCCCCACCTCGGCAGGCGGAAGCTCCGGAGGGAGCGCCGTCGCCGTCCAGACGGGCGAGGCCGACGTCGCGCTAGGAACAGACACGGGCGGGTCGATTCGTCTCCCCGCGGCATACTGCGGCGTTGTGGGATACAAGCCTTCCTACGGCATGCTCTCCAGGTTCGGCGTCGTGCCGTATGCCAACTCGCTCGACACCATTGGCCTGCTCGCGAGGGAGGTGGGCGTCATCGAGGACCTCATGTTCAGCACCGGCCTCGATGGGGAGCACGACGCCCAGGACCCGACGTCCTTGTCGGAGAGCTTTAGAAAGAGGCAGCAAGCGCCGGGACGAGGGACAGACGGTCGCCCGCGCCTCAGGATTGGCATCCCCATCGAGTACAACATCGAGGAGCTGGACCCGCAGATCAGAACCGCGTGGTCTGACGCCGCAGACCTCCTCCGGCAATCCGGCGTCGACGTCGTCCCCGTGTCCCTCCCGTCGACCAAGCACGCGCTCTCGGCATACTATGTCATCGCGCCCGCCGAGGCCTCGTCGAACCTCGCCAAGTTTGACGGCGTCCGGTACGGCACGCGCGGCGACGAGAGCGACGGCGCGGGCGAGGTGCTCTACGCCAAGACGCGCGGCCTCGGCCTCGGCGACGAGGTGAGGCGGCGCATCCTCCTCGGGTCCTACAGCCTCAGCTCCGAGGCCATGGACAATTACTTCCTCCAGGCGCAGCGCGTGCGCAGGCTCGTGCAGCGCGACTTCGACCGCGCCTTCCGCCGGCCGAACCCGCTGTACGACGAGCGCCAGTTCGACCTGAGCGACATGGGCGACGGCGTCGAGCTGCAGGACAAGCTCGGGCCGTCGCAGGTCGACTTCCTGCTGTGCCCCACGGCGCCGACGTTTGCGCCGCGCATCGACGAGGTCAGGCGCCAGACGCCCGTGCAGGTGTACATGAACGACGTCTTCACCGTCCCCGCCAGCTTGGCCGGCCTGCCGGCCGTCAGCATCCCCAAAAAGGTCGAGTCGCACGACGCAGAGGCAGACGAGAGCCGCAAGGTGGCGGGGCTTCAGCTCATCGGCCAGTACTGGGACGACAGGCGACTGCTCGGCGTGGCCAAGGACCTCATACGCCGTTTCTCCGCATGATCTCGCTCGCTGGAGCGCGGCGATGAGTTTACTACCTAGGTATCCTGCGCAGCAAGAGTTTGTAACTTGTTAGAGAGCCGCAGAGAGGGCGAAAACGCCGTTGGTTGTAAGCTGTACGATAGGATTCACAAAAAATATACCCATGATGTTGGCCAAGACAAAGTCAGAGAGCCAAATTGCAAAAAAAGAAAAATCTTTTAAAAAAATTGGTTTTGTCTTTTTTTCATTGATGTATGCACATGCTACCGGCCCAGGTGCAGTATGCTGGGTATCATGAATTCGGCCACCGTCGCTCGCTCAAGGGGATCGTTGCCTGCTTCGTGACCTCGACCGCGACCTCGATCGCGACCTCGACCGTGACCGCGATCTTGACCGCGATCTTGACCGCCTCTCCACGTCCATCGGCTCGCCGTCGTCGCCGCTCCTGTCCTCGACAACCTCTCCCTCCGACTCGTCCGCGCCGTTCTCTCTCGCGCCAGCCTCCTCCCTCTCCTTTGCCTCCCTCTCGTCCTCTTCCTCCAGCAGCTCGTCGATATCCCCCAGCGGACTGATCCTCTCCTCCAGCTCGTCCAGGTCCACCAGGTCGGACCTCTTGGGCAGCTCCCTGAAGCTCGTCGCGCAGACCCTCGTCTTGGTCAGCAGGTCGTCGACGAAGTCGTCCATGTACGTCAGGCTCGTCCCCTGGCGGCCCTTGCGCCTCAGCTTCCTCCGGTCCTCGAGGAACGGCTCGAGCAGGAGGTAGACGTCCCGCGCCTTCCTCGTCATGCGGACGTAGAAACACGCCAGCGCGCGCAGGTACTTGAACTTGTCGCCGCCGAGGCCGAGGTAGGCCTCGAGCACGTCGTCCGAGGGCGCGAGCTGCAGCAGCTTGAAGGCCAGGCACAGGAACGGCGTGGGCTTTTGGGTGACGCCGTAGGTGCCGCCGACGAAGGTGACGTGCTCGACGACGCGGTCGACGATGTCGGCCTCGTTGACTGCGAAGCACTGCTCCTTGTAAAAATACGAGTCGACGATGCGTTCGCGCACAGCCTTCTCCATGATCGTGGCGGGGTTCTCGCCGTTGGGCGCCAGCGACGCCGAGGAGCCGCGCTCGTCGAGGAAGCGCCGCTCGTCGGCGTAGACGAGGTTGGGTTTGCTCATCGTTGCGGCTTCTTTGGGGGGTCGATTCTTGGGATGTAGGGTCGGTCAGGTGGAGGAGAGGATGGTCGAGAGCTGGCTGGGAGATGAATCGGTCCGCGCGCAAGAAGCGTCGGTGGGGATGACAATGATGCTGCTGCTGCTGCTGCTGCTCAATGGTCAAAAAATTTCGCGATTGGAAAAGGATCGGCTCTATCGGGTGGTGTGGGGATGGAGTGGCTGTGATGCGATGCGCCAAAAGGTGTGTGACGTGACGAAGGGAAAAAATGTTGGTGGTTCGGGGCGAATCGGTGGCGCTTATCGATTGTTGCCGTGCGAACCAAGTCAACAGCAGCCCACTTCCAAGCTTCACTCAGCTGCCCATCTGGCGACTGTGACCTTGGAACAAGTAGGAAAAAAGAAGGCCGTTGACTATCTTATTCGAAATACGAGGGAAAACATCTACAGGATCAAACTATCATCGCCTTCGAAAACCATAATATTTGCCATATAGCCCTCCCCCGAGAATTCCCCCCAGTTGCCATGGTGCTTCTCACCTCGTCGCAAGTCTCGGTGCTCCTCTCCTCGGCCATTGGTAACACCTGAACCCCCCGCCCCCCATCCGTTCCCGCATTCCAGTGTCCTGTGGGGAGAATGAGCAAACAGCTAACCTCGCATGGTGCGTCCTGCGCGAACGCGAGCCGTCGTGGCCCCCGTTTGCCGCAAATGCACCACGTCCGCACTTCTTCTAGTCGTCTCGTGCACCGCAGCCCTGTTCCTCAGCGGCTACGTCATCCAACAGCGCACCCTCAACCAGCTGCGCGAGGCCATCAAGCCCGACTCGCGGCCCTCGACCAAGGCGTCGTACTACGTCCCGGAGCACCTTCAGGATGTCGCCGGAGGCGCCGACAGGCCGGCGGGGGAGAAGCAGCAGATCATCATCGAGGTGAACCCTACGATGCCAAAGCAGCAGCAGCACCAGCAGAAGCAGAAGCAGCCACAGCAACACAAGAAGAAGGCCGGGCAAAAGCTGGCTGGGTGGACGTCCGATATATGGCAGAAGATGGTGGCCCCACCCGAAGGAGACGACAAGGGCGGCGTCACCAGGGCCGACCTAGAGGATATGGGCGAGAGGGAGAGGAACATCGAGGGGTGGAATGTCAAGGACCAGAAGAACCCGGATCCCGAAGCGTCGAACCAGAAGCCCGTCAGCCGTGCCGAAAGGCGGAAACTGATCAAGGACGAGCTGCGACGGTTAGCCGAAGGTGAGGAGAAGGTCTACTACCAGCGTCGACTTTGGTAAGGGAGAGGTGCCGGAGATGATGAGTCGAGACGGGTCGAATGTGGAGGGGCTGACATCCCAAGACATATATACATGCATACGGGATCTATGGCGTTGTTGCTTTCTGGGACGCTGGTAATGAGGGACATTTATGATATCAATATGGTTGTCCGTCATGTATATTTTGTAAATAGGCGGCCCATAAGGCCATGAACAAACCAAGGAGACATGTTTTGTGTTGCTCTGGCCCAAAACCATAAGAGATGGTATGTATTTGATATGTGCTGGAGAGACAATCCGGCTAGTCCATCTTGCCCGAAGGAATCGCAGGTCGTTCCAATTCCCTGCTTACCAAAACGACAACTTCCTCTTTATTCCTCCAACCCCCCC